>JAQMYF010000023.1:44548103-44566165 GCA_030014195.1 Neosilurus mollespiculum
TATATATCAGGAAAAATTAGCAAACATAAGGATCTGTGTGACTTTGAAAATAGCCATATTGCGATGACTGGGTCCATTCATCTCCAAAATGGTAGGTCTTGTGGGATGTTCCTGTTATGCAAAAATTGAAGGTGGTTCAAGAAAGGAAAAGGCAAGATTGGAAAAGTGTCAGTAATGCCCAAGACTCCTTGATGCATGTGGAGAGTGAAGGCTAGTTCCTGTACGTCTGGTCTGATCCCACAGAAGAGCTACTGTAGCACAAACTGCTGAAATTCTTAATGCTGGCTATGATAGAAAGGTGTCAGAACACACTATGCATTACAGTGTGCTGTGTATGGGGATGCCTATCCTCACACCAGTCAGGTGGTGTTAATGTTACGGCTGTATAAATCCCATCAGTTGAATTCTCAACTCTAATTGGTCAGAAGGTGGTGATTTATTTTCTGTAGCAGCTCAATCAATAGTTCTGTCTGCACAATCTATATTACTGTGCTTGTTCTAACACATAGATGTTTTTATAGTAACAACTTATGGATTCAACATGTGTAATTCTAGATAAAGTGAACTTCCTGTAGGGAAGCAGTCTCCTGTGTCAGCTGTTTGTTACAGTCAGAGGTAAAGCTGTATGTATTCCAACAAAGGAAAGACCAAGACAGACTTGTTAGGCTACTTTTTTTTTTTTTTTTTAACAGCAAAGGAAATAAAAGAGATTACTGAGGCAACAACTGCTTATAGGTGGCACAGTGGTGTAGTGGTTAGCATATCTGGCTCACAGCAAGCAGGTTCAAATCCCAGGTTCGGCAAGGGTATTTCTTTTGGAGTTTGCATGTTCTCCCTGTGCTTTCGTGGCTTTCCTCATGGTGCTCTGGTTCTGCCCCACAGTCCAAAGACATGCACCTTAGGCTAACTGACTGTTGATTGTTTTCCTGTAACTGTTGTGTTTTATTCCTTTAAAACTGAAATAAAAGAGCTGTAGCTGAAGATACAATGTTTCTCTGCTCTTTGCATGTCAGTGTCCATGTGTTATTCTTTCTGCACATATTTTTTTTCTGATGTTTATGAAATGCGTAGGTATCGTCAGTGTCTTAAACATTCAGCAAGGGGATTGTGCATGTGGGTAGAGAGCAAGAGAACTGCCAGAAGACTTCCCGCACATATGGTGACTACCGTGCAATTTTATGACAACTTAGAAACAGCCGCTCGTTCTAGAACCTTGTAGTTTTATATGGTAAAAGAATAAATAAAAACAAGAGCAACATGTGGCATTAGCTCATTAGCTTGTGTTAAATTATCTTGTGGAAAATTGTGTAGTAATTGGTGAACAGGAAGTACATTCAATTATTTTTAAAGAAATATCAAAGAGCAATAAGTGGATACAAAGCACACCGCCTGTACTCCCAGCTGAAGAAAAGAAAATCAGTTCATATTCCTTACAGGAAAATATCATTTTCATTGACTACAAGTCTTTGTTTTAAGGTTACAGGTGACACTCTTGGGTCTCCAAGGCTTCATTTCTTATGTGGCATGTCCAATTTGTAATATAACTCATGTTTGATGTGTTCAAAGATGCCCTTATCCTTATACCAATGTATCTGCAAGACAGAGTCCAACTGAACAAGCTATTGCACAACAACTAACTTAGACCTAAGTACTCCCACATCTAGAGACACATGGGGCAGCCAAAGCATTCAAGCAGTTACTAGCTTGCCTCAGTACATTGCTCCAACATTTACACAAATGGGACGAGTCTTTCCCCACTGTTTGACATCAGTTCATCTTTGGTTGACCTCTTTTCCTCTGCCCTTGAGGAGTCCAGTGAAGGGCTTGGTTGGCTAGCATTGATGGTAGTATTTGAGCTACATATATAAGCCTGCTAGCCGTCTCTTGCAAATAATGTTCAGCACTGGTATTTGGTAGGAGCACTTCCTAACCTCTTCATTTATAATAAAATCCTCCCACTTCAAGAATCAAGCTTCTTTTCCTGGTTAGTTTTCGAATGTCAATTCTCACAGCCAGAAAGATGGATCCTTTTGGTAAAGTCTACTGTAACAGTCTTACAGTAAATAACTCATTCAAGAACTATTCTCTTTTCTGATTGGTGGAATGCCATGGGATAACTAAATTATTGCACTGTTGCCATTGCAAAAGGCGAATGATTATTGCACGACTGGCATGCACAACTACTTGAAAATATTTTAAATGAATTATAAAATAATTATAGAATTCCACTTCCCTATGATAGCAAATTATTCAGTCTATGCAGATAGCAACCTCTTGACTGAATAATTTTCCATATCATAATTCCCTCGTTCAATAGTGTAATATTTAGTTGTATGTCCCTTGCATGGAGTAACTGTGTCAATCTGCTGACCCACTGACATCACCAAACTGTTGCATTCTTCTTTTGTGATGAGTTTCCAGGCTCATACCTACAGTTTATTTCAGTTTTGGGGCTTTCTTTCTTAAGCTAATGGTGTGTTTTTGGACATTGTCTTGATGCATGATTCAGTAACAACAAGCTGCCAATGCTGGGTCCTTGAGCTGGGCCCTTATCTGCTCAGTTGTACAAATAAGATAAAAATGTAAGTCGATCTGGACAAGGGCATCTGCCAAATGACATCCTTTCATTCTTTCATTTATTTTCCGAACCACTTAATCCTATTAGGGGTGAAGGCTATGTGGTGAAGGCAGGGTACACCCCGAACAGCTCATCAATCTATCACTGGGCCAAAACACACACAGAGACAAATTTACACTCAGATTCACATCTAGGGGCAATTTGGAACCACCAATTAGCCTAATGTCCATGTCTCTGGACTGTGTGAGGAAACAGGAGTACCCAAAGGAAACCCATACGAGCACAGAGAGAACATGTAAACTCCACACAGAAATGCCGTCACTGATGCTGGGACTCAAACCCAGGCACTCCTCTTTTAGGGTAGATGTGCTAACCCCTAAGCCACCAAGCTGCCCATCTGTAAAATGTCTTAAATGTAAATAATGAAGTTTCTCTCAGTTTGATTGAATGTATTTAAAAAAAAAATCATTTTAATCCTAGCATCATGGGTTACCTCATCAATAAAGATTAGTCAGCCCATTACAGATGCAGCCATGTAAGCCTAAGCCATGGCAGTACCTCCACTACGCATGACAGATGAGTCTATATATTTTAGCGCACAAATGAATTCTTTTTATCACCTAAGTAGTACTTAAGTACTCAAAATACTTTTGATTTTTAAAGCTAAAAAGTGATATGAATATTGTCTAAGGGTCTCTATATTTATGATCACGAAGTCCTCTTAAAACATTGAGTTGTCATATTGTCACTTTGTCACTGATTACTTCACAGCTCTCACAGTGTTTTTGTCACCAGTTGCTGTTGTTTTCCTTGGCTGACCTGTTCCATGTCTGTTGTATTCCGTGCCTTGGCTGATCACTAGGATTCATGTTGGTTTATCCTTATCTTTTGGAGCAAATGCTGTATTTAGAGACAAACCCAGATCTTAAACCAAGAGTAGATATTCGATAGGTGGTAAAACATCACTCTAACAGGCCTTTAGACCTTGTATGTGTAATGTGTAAATGAACTGTAAATTGAGTGTCTGTTGGGCAAATTACCTTTACTGTAAGCAGCAATTATAAATATTAAAAGATGGTTAGCATTATTTCCTTCGTATTTCTGTGATAATGCAATACGACTCAAATAATAATCAGAACAGTAAATCAACAGTCTTGTTAATAATAATAATAATAATAATAATAATAATAATAATAAATAATAATAAAATAATAATAATAATAATAATAATAATAAATAATAAAATAATAATAATAAAAATAGGTGGCACAGTGGCGCAGTTGTTAGCACATTCACCTCACAGCAGGAAGGCCTGGGTTCGATTCCCAGAGTCAGGTGTTTCTGTGTGGAGTTTGCATGTTCTCCCCATGCTTGTGTGGGTTTCCTCTGGGTACTCCGGTTTCCTCTTACAGTCCAAAAACATGCACAGTAGGCTATTTGGCTGTTGCAAATGATCTCTAGGAGCGAGTGTGAATGGTTGTATGTGTGTTTGTTCCTGCAATGGCCTTGTGAGCTGTTCAGAGTGTACCCACCTTCGCCCAGATTTGGCTGAAATAGGGACCAGCCTCCCCGCGAGCCTAATTAGGATTAAGTGGCTTAGAAAATGAATGAATGAACGAATAATACTAACAACAACATTAATAATAATAATTCTTATCCATTATCTATACTGTTATCCATCAAGGTCATGGGTGAAGCTGGTGCCAATCCCAGCAGACTTTGGGTGAGTGGGGAACACACTGAACAGGTCACCATCCTATTGGAGGGCTAAGTGTGTGTGTGTGTGTGTGTGTGTGCACGCGCAAATCGTGGACAGAGCTGTGGAATGGTTCAGCAGAGCTTGTGTGTTTTAAGTTTTACTTAGATGCAGGTATATGCTAACAGAACAGAATGTTGCAGAAATAGCAGCAACCTGTCAAGTTGCACCATTGTTACCTGAAATGTTGATTTAACGGTAAAAAATAATACAGCAGCCTGCTGTGCTTTGGGACATGTGCCCCTAAAACAGTAGTGCACACACTCTCTCTGCTTTATACATCACATCATTACACTTTAATGAGGCCTAAGGCCTAAACCTGCATTATTTGGGGGTTTAATGCAATGACTGGAATCATGGACACAGGATCAGGTGATGTAAGATCTCTAACACACTTCAAGTCTCATGTTCCTGCTGATTGGTTGGAGTACAACTTTTAGCACTGCCCACGAATAAACAACAAAACACCCTGTGTTCCATGCTCCTTTTCTCATTGTATAATTTTTCTCTATTATGTTCTTATTATAAAATAAGAAGTAACTGATAAAGATCACAGGAGAAATAGGTTGCAACTCAAGTAATGCTTAGTGACAGTTACAGACGGTGTGACTTGTACATTTTATTTTTTGGACTTATTTTAAGTTCACCATGTAACTGCACCTATTTATATCAACTTCCCTGTATAAGTGCACCAATACAAACTGAGCCATTTCTATTAATATGTAAAATTGTGCTAGAAACTTAGCCTCAAAAACTGGCAACCTTAATTTTAATAATAACAATATCCAGTGATTCAGCTATTTAAAAAAAAAGAAATAAATAAAACATATTCTACCATTGATATTGGATTCTTGTTATAAGTTGTTCCAAATAATGGGTTTTCTTAAACAGGAATTCAGGTACTAAGAATTTTCAAAATGCACTGCTCTCCATCACACGTCCATGCCATCTTTCTTTGTCCTTCAAGCCTTATAGTTGTGTGACATAAAAGTGGTGGCATGAAAGTAAAACCTCCTGGGTGCTCCTCCTGTTTACTTGTTTGTTTAGTTTTTTTGATTGCTTGTGCTGCATCTGGAAAAATAAAAATGTACAAAAGGGTACAAATCACATGAGCTCCCTTTGTAGCTTTATTTGTATTTGTTTTGAACACATCTGTTATTTCTGGATGCAATGTACCAAACTGTACTTTTCCTTCTCTCTGGTGTACTACCATAATGGTACATATTTTATGACTTGTGGAAATGAATAGAACATGTCAATAATTTTTTTTTAAATGCGCATATTTGGACCTTAAGAACAAGCATATCATACCATACCATGTACCACGACAGTATGATTGGACAAAATGACATTTAAGCTACTCATTAGTCTGTACCTTTAAAGCTTTGCTCTAAAAGCTAATTAATGCTTTACTTTTACAGGTAAATAATTCATAAAGGTCTAGGAGAAATATTTTTAGGGGCCAACCATAACAACACATTATTGAATTCAACTTTCAACTTATTGAATTTGTAATTGCTACATCATAGTGAAGATATACCTGATTGCACACCCATATAAAACATGCTGGTGATATGGGTGAAGGTATTCTATCTTAACGCTTTCAGTTTTATCACAGTTACCATAATGGGACTCATTATTGCACACATAAATCTGCCATTGTAATGGTATCAATAAAACAGTCCCACTTCTAAGAGTGACTAGTTAAGCTGGAAAGTCTATCCTGAGTCGATTCATTTGTATTGGTTTCCGCTGTTTGAGAATATTTTTACAACAGTAGTCCATTGGCAGCATTTAAAAGCTTACCTATTGTGAGCACATGCATAACTGAGTTTCAGTAAATTATAGATTAATAAAGCCTCTGTACAGCGTGAACATGATTCATGTTTGCATGAAGAGCTGACGATCCATCCCGTTCTGGTGGTAGGCTGAGAGATATTTAAACATGATGACAAGAGTTCATCTTAAAATAATATTATTTTATTTATATTTAATGGGATTTGACATGCTTACTCCAACTACGGCTTCATCTCTATAAGTGTCTGATCCAAATCAGGTTATTAAACAGTCTATAAAGGAAAGAAATTCTCTCTGTTGAGCTGTTTGTTTACTCCTTCTGCCTGATATGATATTGCCAGATTCTGATACACTTCTACTGCCGTGGCTCGTCTCAACCTCCAGACCTACTAGATTCAACTTTATTCTCCACTTCTGTTTGAAGCATCTGCACTTGTGACTCAGTTTGTATTTCTATGGATGATTCCACATGGATTCCCCAAAACATTGCTGCTTAAGTACACCTGGTTACTATAAATGTGCCTGAAAAGCTGCTGTTGTAATCCTAAATGCTCATAATGACCATTATTTCAACACTCTTAGTACTATTTGACTTAGATGTACACAGCTGTAGAAGAGTCATATTTTAATGGGCTTCTTTATAAGCCTTGTTCCTTGCAAGCTTTTTTTATATTATGACAATTTTTTTTTCTTTCTTCACCAGTGTTTGAATGTTCATTAGAAATCTAAACCTTCATCAAAATGATGTTTGAAGTAAACATTTCCATACAAATAAAATTGAACTGAATTTAGTAATAGACCAGTCTCATTGTGTTCATCTCATCCTTCGCTACAGTTATGGAGGCGATAAGGTTCTTGTTAACCAAATTTGCTGAGACAGACGGAGAAAGACATTTTCCTTCCTACAAAATGAGAAAACATTGATGTTTATTAATGTAGATGCTGTGGACTGTACAAAAGTTATTATTATTTTTTTTTTTTAAAGCAACAAACAAATAAATAAATAAATTTTCTAGGTCACTTAATCTCGCCAGGCAATTGCAGGGCCAACACACGTACAAGCATCCACACTCTCTCTCTCACACTTAGGGGTGATTTGGAACTGCCAGTCAGCCAACTGTGCATGTTTTTGGACTGTGGAAGGAAACCAGAGTACCCGGAGGAAACCCACGCAAACACGGGGAGAACATGCAAGCTTCTTACAGACATGCACCAAGAACCAGGGATCGTCTTGCTGTGAGGCAAACGTGCTAACCACTACACCACCATTAAATAAATAAATAAATAAATACATACATACATACATACATACATACATACATAAATAAATATTCATTCAGTGTCAGAATTTGACCATATTCCAGTTTTCTACCAGTTATTTAATCAACTAAATCTCTTGAAAAGGGCAAACCTCTACCAGGCCAAAAAAAAAAAAGAACAGACAGTACATAGCACCCCTTGCTGAGTCTGTTGTCATACCACACTTCCAAAAAAAGTGTCCTATCTCACAGTATTAAGGAAGCCTTTAAAAAATTCCTGGAAGTTTTCCAAATCATTTCCAAAATCTAGTGTAGTCTTCCTTGCTAAAACTCCACCTCTGGAAGAAATGTCATAAAAACACGCACATGACCCAAGGTTCTTGACAAATTTAATTACTAATAATGCCATATTTACTGTTATATTTAATGTCATGGAACAAGAGACAGGTTCTTTTCAGTTACCACTTAAGCTATAGCTATGCCATCACCACTATTAACACCAAATACTTTTCCCTGCCTTGTTGTTAATATGCTGAAACCTGAAAGTACAAACTTATTTCTCCTTAAGATCGTCCCATAGTAAAAAACACTGACCCTTCTATATCCTTCCATTAATGTTAAATAATAATCTCCTTACAGAAACTTTTAGTGAATAGTATTCACTGGGTATTTTCTTTCATTTAAAATTACTCTTAATGATGCCATTTTTCATTAGCTTTTGACTTTGGGAAGCATCTCTCATACACATTACATTGAGCACATTTCTATACAGCTGTGATTTGAGATACAGCTGGACCTACTATCCGAGCCACCAGTCAGATTTGAGAAATCAATGACACAATGCGATAATGTGTCTATTTATTTATTTATTTATTTTACTTCTTTTTGTTTCTTCTTGTGAAGTTTCAAATAAATTGCAGTGTCTTGATTCCAAGCAGGCCAATTCACATTGAAGCTGTAGATAAACATCTGTATTACTTACCTGCAATGGAATTTACAAACAGAGTGATGCAATGGTAGCCGAAACATGCAGTGTAAATGAAATAATTCCTACATGGTTGCTATTTATTCTTTTTAACAAATGAAGGGTTTTTCCTCCACTCTGTATAATAAATGCAGTCTTGCTGTTTGTTTAAACTGTGGATTTAACTCTGCAGTGTTGTGAGGAGAGCCCCAAGGCACTGTAGTGTGCATTTAGCTTAAACTTATTCTCAGCAGAGCTTAAGTGCATAATATGTAAGGAAAGTTCAAGCGATGTTTTCCTGGAGGAAAATGCAACAGCACAGCAAACTCATTCATATTCAGATGCTGTAAATGCAGGATCCAGTATGAATATGCCGTTTCTACTGTATGTTTTATTTATTTATTTGTTTGTTTATTTATTTGTTTATTTGTTTGTTTGTTTGTTTGTTTGTTTGTTTGTTTATTATTTTTAATAAGAGTCTTCAGTAGAAGAGTGGGCATTTATCTTTTTTCTGGTTATTTAATTGCCGTATTCAGTCTCAAACTGCATATAACTGTAAGACATTTTGTTTTTGAGTCATAAAAATGCTAGTCCTGTTGTTACGCATCTTCATAATATAGAGCCAGATGGGAAATACAAGATTGCCAACAGCCTTAGTTAGTCTTGCAGTCATTGTGAAAAGCGTTGCAGCCAACTATGACTACTGAATAGGGATAATTTAATGAAACGCTCTGAGAGCACTTGACACTCCTTACAAAGATGCCTCTGCTTCTTTAGTTGCTGGGCTTTGCTCTATTTGGTAAAGCTTCAGAAAAGTGGGGGCATCATATTTAAAAAAAAACAAGATGTACTTAGTGAATAAAGATATGGAATAAGAATGCCAGAGCCTGGATAAAGGCCTTGAGTGGGAGGAGGGGACAAGGCAAGAGATTTAAAACATGGATTAAAGGTTCCCTTTCATTAGGATGCCACATTCAGTGGCTTTCTAGTGACCTGGTTAGCATTACTGCTTCGAGTTTCCACACCAGAGTCCTCTTTTGATAAGTGCAAATGAAGCAGGCTATCAGGTTGATATGGATATGTAACATGTTATGGAGCTTTCTGACATTCCTTAGATGGCTAGAAACAGATCCTCGCTCTGAAGTCTATTAGAAGAGAGGTTGTCAGTGGAGCAAAGCTCAAAATCAGATTAATTAGCACAAGGCACATGATTTGTGGATTATATGCAGGGGTGGTAGAAACCTCTTGAGCTTCTCTGTGCCTCTCATACCTTTTGTCATCCATGCATTACAATAAATGGCAAAACATTTGCTGAACATCTTTACAAATACACAGAGTTGTTATTTACCTCTGGGTATTAGATTGGCTGCATGTGGGAAGATGTGTCTCTGAAAGACTGCAGTGATTTACAGGTAGTTGTGGGTGGATAGTTAGGAAGCATGAAAGTTATATTGTTTAATCAATCTTGATTACATAAGAGGTGATTAACTCTTCACATACAAGTGCTTTCAAAGTAGTCACTGGTATTTATTTATTTATTGGTTATTTGCTTGAGTTTATTGTATGTCCATATTTTTATACAGTATATTAAATGTAAAAGCTATATGGTGGCTAGAAATTAGACAGATTAAATTAATGAGAGAATAAACCAGTGGAGGGGTGGGGGGAATAAATAATAATGATATACATGAACACAGAATAGGTGAACACAGCCAGCTAGCAAAACAAAGACAGAAAGGGGCAAAACCTGTACCATAAAGGGGAACAAATGAAAAGCAAATGGTTCTTGTCATCATGAAAAATGAGATGTGAGAGGTGAAATTCACTGTGTGAGAAAATCATTCTGAGCTCGCAAGGTTTTAAACTTCTTTAGGAAGATTTTTATCACCGCCTCTGTAAAACTGCCACAATCACCAAAATTAATTCTGTAGGAAGACAAGCTAGAAAGGATATTGCAAATTAAAATAATTTTAATTTTATTGTTTTATTGAATTATACAGTATTGTTCAAAACTTCTTTTTTCTTTTTTTTTTCTATAAACTTTGCTATGGATTTTTATTTTATGACTTGTACATTAGCAAGTCAGTACAAAAAGATTTTAGATTTCCAAACATTAGTTTTCCAGCACAAAATTCAAATTAAAAGAAGGCAGCATATTACATAAGAGACCAGTTTTCAGACAAAAGCATAATGAAGGCTGCTGGGTTTTACATGCAAATAAAGAAGCAAATGTGACCGTGAAACTCTCCCGGAGAACTGTTCGATGCTCAGTAAAAGACTGTACCAACTGTACCTGAGACTAGATTTTTAACGCAAAGGGTCATTACACCAAATACTGACTTTGTTTAATTTATTACTGTTTACGATGCTTAAATGTTCTGTAGGGTTTTTTTTTTCTGTCTAAACATTTTAATATTTATATGTAAATTTAAGGCATCTCTGCTCTACAGGATTTCTTCATGCACCTAAACCTTTGTTCAGTACTATATATTTGACTGCCACATACGCTGTATATTTTTGCTTTAGGTTTAACTTATTTTTAGCTTCTCAACACTCAGCATTTTAATGAATTCTCAATTAAATTAGATGGTTTTGTTGTTATGGTCGTTAGAAATAAGTTTAACAACTCCATTTGGAATTAGCAAAACAGGGCATGCAGATAAAAAAAAAATAAATTAAAATAAATAAATGGATAAAAATATCAAAAAGTTCCATTGTTCGGATTACTGTTATCAGCACCTAATGAAAGGGTAAAAAGTCAAAGCCCAGGGTGGATGGGGTCCTGGAAATGGCCCCTTGATGCGTGCGGTGGGGAGGTCATTTTTGCATGCTCTGGATTTAGCACCACTTCCTTGCCACCTACTTTTCCCTTATAACACTGTGAATTCATTTAAAGAGATTCAATCGTCGGGTGCTAGTCTTGTCGTTCATTTGACATCTGTCATTTTTATTGTTGAAGCGAAACATGCTGTCAGAATACAGAACCTAATGATTTGCATTACATTCGTACAGTGAAACTGTATCAGGGACAATGGGAGTTACACTGGGAGCCGATGGCAGTGGCGTGTGTTAAGCCATTAAACTAAGGCAAGGCAAGTCTGTTCAGTTGTAATGGCTTTGGGTAATGGTGTGGTTTAATACTGTAATATGACATGCAGAACTTTAAAATATCATATATTTCATTAAAAGTCCATTTTAATGCCAATGTTAAAGTCACACATTGAAGCTGTAAAATGCTTGACTCAGTTTTAGACAGAACAACAGGTCTTTCACTAAATGACAGAGTGCATTATGAGTCATGACTTGGGAAATGAGAATTATTATACAACTGTTGTTTTTTATATCTGTGTTCTCATTACTGTTTCTCACCTTAACTAAATGATGGCAGGTATCTGCTGACTTATCAAATACCCTAGTACAGCTTGTATGTAGGCCATAATAAATGATATACAGTCCATGACTTCATAGCCAATTCCCATCATGAAAACAAGGTAACCTCAATTTTAGTTTTATTAGTATATACTACACAGGGATGGTGCTATCCACCATGCTTGATGCTTGAATCGAAATAGCAGCACTGTCTGTCTGGCACAGTCAATTGGAGCAGGTAGCGTCATCATTATCATGCTTAAAAAAGAAAAATAAATGATAAAAATCTAATTTTACAGTGGAAAAAAAATAGAAAAAGTTTGAAAAATAGTCAGGGGTCTGGGAGACCAGGAGGCAAAATTCCCCTGGAAGTTCATGGATTTGGCAATAAAAATAATTTATCTCATTGACTTTGTATTAGCATGTTATCATATTAATAAAGGTTGAATATAGATTTCAGATAAATATCAAAGTCCTTACTTGAAAAAAAATGTGCAGATGCTCCTGCACGGCGCACGTCTGCTCGATTTTCCCCTCATCCCCATATGAAATTAGCATTAGTGAGAGAGGTATATATGGTAGCATACCTTAAGGGTCATTTCTGGGACAGATTTACCAGATAAATATGATATCAAGAATAATTCCATACCATGTTTCAAGTTAATTATAATTTAACCCCTTTCATAATTTCTAAAGACTTAGTAATTATTATTAAATTAAAAATATATACATTCTCATTGTTTCTATCACACACACACACGCACACACACACACACATGCGCGAGCCTATGGCCACGTACAGATCATGGCAGATCCACACAACATTGTATTCATGAATCACTGGATGCAGGCCAACCTACACAGTTTATACAACACAAAACTGTACCTTTGTCACTATAAATTCTGACTCTCCTTTAGGCTTTTTGTGGTGATGTGACATTCGATAGTCCTAGCCCCTCTACTGGCATAGTTAATCATGTCTGAAGACATTTCATATGTGGTTATCCAGATTCGTCTACATGTCAGTCTTAACACTCACTGTTCTTTCTAGCCAGGCCCATCTAAATCAGTTCTTTATTCCTGCACTTTTATCAATCTCTCTTGCTTGATCCTCTTCCTTCTTATCCAAGACATTTTGTCATTGTAGATAATATATACTAAAGCATCCCACAGTCCTGATATCCTGCCGACATAGTCAGCTTAATAAATATCTTTATTCAGAAATTGCGGCACTGTACTGGGATCCATATGTGGAAAAAGCACGTGGAAAAAAAATTTAAAATATTATGGGTAGAACTCGATTAAGCAGCAACAATGCAGGGATTCTACCGCAATATGGGTCATCATTTAAACCATTTTTTAGTATGTTATTGATAAGTATATGCTGATACAATCTTTCAATTCCGGATCGGTGGATGTGGCTAAATTGAATAGTTCCCTTTACGTCCTGTTTTGAGGAATATTGAACAACATCCCCATCATAGGTGATTACGTAAGGGAATTAATCAAGATATGCTGCCTACTGCTTCCTGTACACTTCATCATGCATAGCAAGAGTTTGCTCTAGTTGTTCAAGTTTACACAATCATTGTTTAATTGTCCAAATTTGCTTGGTAGTATTTTGGTTGCTTTTTTCAGGTTCAGTAAACCAATTTTTACAACTCAATAGACCATGACTGCTGACTTTAGTTTGGCAGTATAAAATCTCCAAAGTTCAGCTAGTCAACATGAAGTCTTGCCAGGCTCCTGAGCCTTGTTTAGCTCTGTTGCCTTAAATGATGGCAAAAGCTTTTCGACTCCAAACCTGACTTTTACATGATCCTGTTTAAACCCTTGTCTACTCTACTACTTTTTTAGGTAGACCAGACTGTGACTTGAAATTGACAATAAAGGCTTATTGCACATGCATCCCAACCAACTTCTCTTGGTCTCTTGGTTGAGTCGGTTAAAATACGCTGCCAAATAAAGTCCCGCTCTGCAATATTTTTTTTGGATTGCCTTTAGCCTTGAGTACAGCACATAAGCATAATGGGATTGTTGTAGAAAACTTAAGCAACATCATAACATTTATTTCCATTCAGATTTGGGTGCACCACAGAGTATAAAAGCTCTCAAGTTGGCACCACAGGGCACTACAGAGTGTTATACTCTGTGGCACTCTGTGGTGCCAGTTAATGTATGAAAATGTTTCCTTATGTATTTATATACAGTATGAGTTGCTAGGCTAATATAATACTTGCTTGAACTAGCAAACTTGATTATAGCTAACTAAAGTAACTAAAATGAATTTACTTTTATTACAAAGTGCTATAACTGTGCTCACTGGAATAACTTTATTAAATTGGCCCATTTTTCTATGAAGAAGCTGCGGCACGTTTAAGACACAGCTGAGGCTACGCTTTCCTTTTGCCCAGAAATATCTCAGAAGAACGACTTTAGGAAACCATTAGTGATGGTGATGTTATTTATTAAAACAACCTGGTGTACCATTTGAATAGGAGTTAAAACCCAAATTCACTATTTTAGTTGGCTAAACCTATTTGTCTTTCTTGTAAACAAACTTTTATATTGACAATGAGCATATGATTAATGTTTGAGTAAAATATGTTTAAAATAAGTAGGATTAAAATTAGGGCTGTGTCTTCTAGCACAAATTATGCAAACTGCATCAAACAAACATTTAAGATGCAATCTCATCTTGGTTCATCTTCCTCCACTTTATCTTTTATTAGGGTCACAGGGAGGCTAGAGTCCACAGCAGCCAATTCCGTGCACCCTGAACATCTCCCCAAACAATCACAAGGCCATGCACTGAAATGTCTGGCTTATTCTGATTTAAATGTCTGGTGCTTATTGAGTTTATAATCTTGAACTTAGAAAGACTGCATTAATCCATGAAACCCATAAAACAAACAAAATGGCACACCCTTCTACAGCAAAATGGCACACCCTTCTACAGCAAAATGCTACTTTACAACTGATTTGGAATAACTGGTATAAAATCTGTTTGAGGATGTAGAGTGGTAGTCTGGATTTAAGCTTCCATCTTCAGTATTTACTTGTGAGGGGAAACAGGGCCTAAAAAGGGTGAATAAGTAGGTAGTGTAATCCGTCCAGAGAGGAAAAAAAGCTGCACCTGCTGCTCGAATAAGCTTTGCTCTACTTTACTCAGTGAATGATGAGTAGGAGCTCTGCGCTTATGAAGACATTTTATCTTGACTACCTGCTAGAAAGGTACCAGGTGTATGGTACCTCACAGCCTTGACCATACGGTGTCCTAAAGGAGCTCATGTGTTGCTTAATTCAAATCAGCTTTCTAGTGTTCATTCAGACCTTCCGTTCCTTCAGATTTTAGATGCTGATATGCTGTTAGCATGACACTTTACAGATGGGATGTGTACAGTAAAACCATAATCCTGGCAGTGATTTTACATGTTTACTGTGCCAGAAATCTTTCTATATGTAGTATTTGCATATATAAGCTTTGCTAAGGCAGGTCATGGTAATTATGGTTTATGTCAGGCTTTTTTAATAGCTTGCTGGATTCATGAGGAGGCGTAGGAGGCAGAATGCAAGTGTTGGGCATATTTATTAAAGCTCTGTCACAGTTTTTATACTTCTGCCAATGACTGTTTGAGCCATTATGTTTTTGGGTTGTCCATCCGTGCTTTTGTCTGGGGTTCTCATTAGTCGGTGCAATATCTCATGAATGAGTGGACGAGGTTTAGTTTTTTTGGGTTTTTTTTCCCTAAGGGCATAGAGGTAAAGCAGGCACTTTGTGGAGTGTTCACTGTGGACTGTGAATGTAGGATATGACAAGCATGATGCATAACTAGCGAAATTTGTGATACTGGCAAAGTACATGTGAAGTGTTATGTATCACTCTGAAATAGGAGTAAACTGGTTTGACTAAAATATACAAACATGACACATTTAAAATGAATCATAATGTCTATCATCACACACACACACACACACACACACACACACACACACACACACACACACACACAAAATAACCCAGAATGCCTTTTCAGGACTAATTAATGGTAACCTGCTTGAATAAAATAATTTTTGATAACTGAAATTTATAATTTCATAATGGTCAGTCTCATTTATTTATGTAGACAGATGCACCAATCAAATGCAAGAGAGTGTAGGAAAATATTCATGGCACATACAAGGGGAGTGGTGGGGGATTATCATGCTATATGATATTGATACCATGATACCATCTTGTTTTAGTTTGGGAGGCCTCCAAAAACTGATAATAAAAAAAACTGTAATTAAACTAAGGTGGCACATAGTGATTACCTTATTCACCTTACAACAAGAAGGCCATGGGTTCAACCCCCGTTTTTGTGAGTTTGCATGTTCTCTCTGTGCTTTGCGGGTTTCCTCCAGGTGTTAACTCCAACAGTCCAAAAACATACTTATTCTAATTGGATATTCTCTAATGCCCCTAGGTGTGAATGTGAGTGTGAATGGTTATGTGTTTCTGTTGTCCTGTGATGGACTGCTGAGCTGTTCAGGGTGTACCCTGCCTTTACCTGGACTTGGCTGGAATGGGCTCCAGCCTCTCCAAGACTTGGTACTTTTATTTTTGACTAGGACTTTTTGACGAGTGGCATGTTGGTAAATACTGTATTACCATTATTTTCTAGAAAAAATGAAGGGGTAGTCAGTATTATAACTCAATGAATACATCAATATAAACTCTGTACAATGTAACATGATACCCAAAATAAGCCTAAAATTATTAGGCCTATTAAATACAGTCTTACTGTTAGCAGTAGTCGAACATTTGAAGAACAAGGCCAACACACTGGGAGTAAAGGTAAAGCAAATTCCAGCAGAGTTCTGGAGCAAAGATCCAAAACACAGCACACAAGCAGAACACTGGAGCTCATTAACAATCACCCTGTGTTAGGATTGGCACTTGGTTATGGTGTCTGGCACCCTGTCCTCTGTATACTTACAAATAGTCTTCATGTGCGATAATGTTCTTTTGTCTCTGAAAATCTAACTGATACATATACAATTATGGTAAATATTGTTATAATAAAAAAGACAGAGGGTGGCATAGTGGTTATCATGTCCACCTCACAGCAAGAAGCTCCTGGGTTTGAATCCTGGCCTTGGCGAAGGCATTTTAGTGTTCAGTTTGCATGTTCTCCCTGTGTATGGGTAGGTTTTCTCAAAATATTCACATTAGGCTAATTGGCTGTTTAAAATTATGAATGTAAATGGTTGTCTGTGTGTTGGCCTTGAAATGGATCAGAGAGCTGTTTAAGATGTACCCTGTGTTTGCCCAGAGTCGGCTGAAATAGGGTCCAGCCTCCCTGCGAATCTATTAGGGCAAAGCAGGTAGGTATTTGAATAAATAAAAGGAATGAAAAGGACAGGAAATATCCCAGTATACACTACCATTCAAAAGTTTGGGTTCACTTAGAATTATCCTTGTTTTTAAAAGAATATTGCTTATTTTCAAAATAAAGAAATTAAAAAAAAATATATATCAGAAAGCCAGTCTAGACTATTAATGTTGTACATGACTATTATGAGTGTAATTTTGAATGGAATGTCTAAATAGGGGTACAGAGGCTCATTTCAGCAACAATCATACTTTTGTTCCAACGGCACATTGTGTTAGCTAATTCAAGTTTTTCATGTTAAAAGCCTAATTGATCATTAGAAAACCTTTTGCAATTATATCAGCATGAATGAAAACTGTTGTGCTGATTAAAGAAGCAATACAATTGGGCTGATATAATATTTCAGATTTAACACTGTTAAAGCCCACTATGACAATACACAATTTGTTAGTTTAAGTGTTAGTTTAACTGAAGTCAAAAACACCAGTCAACATAAGATAATAATCTACAGTAATGAGGTATTGTGTTAAATAAGTATGTCTCAGAAGACTGCGTTTTAGTAGAGATAATCAGATATTAGGTCAAAATTAAAAATAGCACTTATTAAAGTTATAGTGTATCATCAACTTTTACAAAAATGTTTCAGATCATCATAAAAGGGTGGCTCTAGATCCACACGAATCACACAAAACCAGTATGAATTCTAACAAGTCTGACAGATTCCATTTGATTTCATATCAGTGTAGACAGATAAAAAGCTGTAAATGCCCAGCCTGTTCATCATTCTACCATTTGGAAGCTTTCAAATGAGCTGACTTGTGTGAATTTCTCATCCATGCTTAAAGCAGAGAGGCTACAGTGCTAGTCATCTAAAAGCTCTTGACATGATGAAAGCCTTAATTATGGTTTGCATGCCACAGCACACCTGTGCTCGGAATACTGCAGACTGTAACTGTATTGTGTA
>JAQMYF010000023.1:44570454-44592051 GCA_030014195.1 Neosilurus mollespiculum
TAATAGTACTACATGTAGTACTATTATTTTTCCCACATACAATATATTTATCTCTACTTCGACATATCGAGCACTGTTCTACGGAAAATCGACTCAGGATTTTATGTATATATAATCTGTTCTTATTTCTTCAAATGTGTGATCTGAGTAGACTTTAATTAGTTTGTTTGTTTGTTTGTTTGTTTATTTATTTATTTATTTAAACTAAATTAGGCCTCTCTGCTTATACCAGGGCAACCATATTTGGGGCTCACAGGTCACATTTACCAAGGGCTAATTTTGTTTTGTTCTGATACATATTCTTTTATTTATTTTTCAAGTGCTGTAAACTCCTAGCTGTAATAACTGTGAAGCATACATTGCATGCAACTAAAAAGAACATAATATGAATTTTACAGCAATGTTCAATATAGTGCTATTAGGCTTTCTATAATAACTTATGCATGTTGAATCAATCACAGCCATTTTCTGATGCTTTCTAGGCTTTTACTACATTTCCCAGCAACACTTGCACCACTTCCAGTCACAATAATTTTATACACATGACTATATCACATGCTCACAGTGCACCTGCTGTTGGTCACACTAATTAACAAGACTATATAAGTTCTATGCACAGTCATGCTCATTGTGAATACTTTATCTGCATCATTAGCTGGAAGGAAGGAAGGAAAAAGAAAGTCAACAATAGAATTTTTTAGGAAATAATAATAATTAAAAAAAAAAAATTTATTGTATTTGAAGACAAGAGAGACTATTTTAAATTCTCAGTACAAAAATAGTTCACATTTAAAAAAAATATATATATATATATATATATATATATATATATACTATATATTTACTTAATAAGGGTGCATACTATAATACTATATGTCACTGTGCTATCCCACGTAGAAAATGTATGCAATTGCCAACTGATATAGCTGGGAGGTCATGTATTTTGGAGCTTTGCAGATGATCCACACCAACACATTTTGCCTTAGGCTCAAGTGGATACATTTTCTGACACCTTTTGGCATTTAGCTGGATCTTCTTTTAGTGACTGACACAGTGTATTAGCAGCAGGGATGTATAGAACAGGTGACAGAGGATTGTATCTCAGTCTTGTATAGACCTGTACAAGCCCAAAGCAGCCCCCTAAGGAACCAATGCTTATTCTACATGATTGTATCATGGCCTGATGGAGTACATTGTTACTAGATCATAGATCATAACAGATAAGCCAAATTGGCACACATGCAGTAAAATCAGGACTCAAATATGCCATTTGGCAAAAAATAAATAAATAAATAAATAAATAAATAAATAAGGGGGAAAAAAACAGAGATTTGAGCTGAATTGCTTGTGCTCATTTGTTTGAATGACTAAAATATCACTACCTCTCTAGAGGAAGTTTAGGATAAATGGGAGAAAGATTAATTTGAATCTGGATCATTCTTAAAGCAGTGAAAGCAGCAAATGACTAACAAACTAAATTCGTGCTTTTAATGGCGTCATGTTAAAAAAATGCATGTGTTTAATGGCGTCATGTTAAAAAAATGCATGTGTATTATGCACATTTAGTGCATTTATGACAAAAACAATTACAAATATGGTAGTGTGATGTAGCTAACCAAAGGGTGGCTTTAACTTACCACCCTAAAGTTGGTTATTTTCTAATAAATAATGATATACCACCAATATAATAACCAAAATTCCCCAATATGTTTTCTTTTTATAGCACAGCAATTTTAAACATTCTGTATTTTTACTTATTTAATAAATAATACTGTCACCTAGACTTTACACTGTTGTGTTTTTTTTTAATCATTTATAGTTATATCAATCATTTATACTATATGTTGCCACCCCAATAAAAACACCTCTCATGGCATTTCACTTGACAGTCCTTTCAAAGTACAAAGACTGTACCATAGCAAAAAAAAAAAAAAAAAACATACAAAAAAAACCAAACAAACAAACAATAAAAAACACTGTTAAATGTTACAAACTGCTGATGCAGACGACTTCTTCTATAAATTAGATAACACTTTATTATATCAGTGATTATTTTTCTCTGTGTTAGCCTTGACATATAGCGATTGATATTCCAGCTGACTTCGGGTGAATGAGGGAATGCACCCTAAACAGATCACATTCCCTCATTCACCTGAAGTCAGCTGGAATTGGCTCCAGCTTCCACTGTGTCCCTGATGGAAAGCAGTATAAATTAGAAATAGATGAACAATACTGTGGAAGGTAAAATATACCATTCTATAGGTTTTCTTGTTATTAAGTAAGTAAAGGATACCAGGATGATACGAAACCTGATCACATTCCCTCGGTATCAGACATGACATGCCCTTTTATTAAACTTCATGCAGAGGTGGAGGCTAATCTATCATGCTTTACATAGAGAAAGATTTGTTAAACTTGGGTATAACACATACCTTTTCACTTATGTATATGCAAATTTTGTGCATTGTCCTTTTTCCTCTTTAAAATCTCTAGTTTTGTAGCCTTTTATAGGTTACAGTATTGTGAAGGTCTTAGATCTTTGGAAAGGGCTATGCCATGGTGGAAAATTGATGTCATTGAAGCCAATTTTTTGCCCATTTTCACCATTTTCCTGGACTATAATTCATCCATCATTCATTCGTAAATAGCTATTATTTAGAATATTATATACCTGCCGTTTATATAGGCTCTTATTATCAGAGACAGCCCGGTCAGCATTCTAGCCAAGCCTTTCCACTTTCTTTTCTTTTGCCTATGTTGCCATCTGACATGTGGTTAAGTCGAAGGTGGTGTTATGTAACTTGCAGAACAACAGATCTGGAATCTAAACAAATAGAGGGATTCAGGCTTGGATATAACAGCTTCTCTATTTTGAAAATAATAAATATAAAATAATAGTTTCTGGCCATGCAATGGTCTAGCGAGCTGTTTAGGGTGTACCCTGCCCTCGCCCAGAGTCGGCTGAGGTGGGCGCCAGCCTCCCCGTGACCATATTTAGGATTAAGCGGCTTCAAAAAGAAATGAATGAATGAATAATAGTTTTTGTATCAACTGTAAATAATGTTTTAAAAAATGTATTAAAATCTTTCCACTATAACATGTGGTTAATAAAGAATGTTTACAAGAATCTGAATAATCTATAAGAATAAAAATAAACAATAGTTTTAAACACACCAGTTAATAAAACAGGACATTAAATGTATTTTATATAATGTGTTATATTTACTACATATATTTAATAATATAATCACTTAAACAGCTTCCATAAAACGTGCTGTAATTAATTTGTGTAATTATTAAAACAAACGCATACATATATTTCTCAGGAGCTCACTGAGACAGAAATACACTCAAATGAAGTCCGAAGTCTGTTTTTCATCTTCTGATGCCACATAGCATAATACATACAAATAAATGATTTTATTTGGATTATGATTATGAAAAGTTCTAAAAAATACATAATTTCCATTCCTGCTTTACTGTGCAAATCTCTTTAACATATTGGCAGTCACACTCTACAACAATATACACAGACTAAAAGAATCTAGCAAAGAAATATAGAGAGGAATGAATGAATGCCCACTTCGCACCTAAAGCAGCCGTGAATTTGATCAAATTACTGGCATGTTATTGAGAATTTGGAGGAAACTGGAAAACTTTCAAGAGATTCCACACAGAGAATAACCCAAGCTTGGATTCAGATGGGAAACTGAAGCTGCAAAGTGGCAATCCTACCTGCTGCACTACTGCACGGCCATAATTTGCTAATGTGTTGGGTAATCATCACAGTACACTTGAGTTAGCCTGCTCTTAACTCATGGCACTTCATGTGATTCCTGAATGATGCTGCTGAGATGAAGTATATAGTGGGCCTGATAAGTATTTATATTTCAAATACTATAAAGGCTTTGATTACATTTGATTAAATGACTGTCAACATTCACAAGTCAGAGGACAACATATTCATAATAGGACAAGAGTCCAGCAGGATGAGAGAGAGAGAGAGAGAGAGAGAGAGAGAGTATACTAACTACAACTGGATCTGCTATTGGTTCAAAAACCACTGGAGCATTACTTTAGTAATTGGGAGCCCTCTGGATTTTGAAGGGCAAAGCTAGCTTCGTGCTTAAGGTGGTGGACTACTGATTTGAAGATTGCAAGCTCAAATTCCAGCATTGCCAAGCTGTCACTACTGGGCCCTTGTGCAAGGCTATTAACCCACAGCTGTATAAATATGAAAATGTAAGTAACTCCAGATAAGACTGCCTGCCAAATGCTGTAAATGTAATCCTTTAGACACTATTTGTATGAAGCATGACATTCACTCTTATATGTGACTGAGGTTTCAGTTTGTGATTATGTGAGTAATTGTTTTCAGTCTTAAGCAATGCAGCTCTGTAGACTCCAACCCAAATGTCGTTTTATGCCTTTTTCTGTCTTGCAGGTAAACGATTGACCCAATGAAGTGGAGTCTAACCTCGACAGTGTACCGAAATAGAAGTCACCTTGGCTCCTTGTTCCGAGAGCAAAAGGAGAGAAAGGGAGAAAGAGACAGAGGGAAGAGGGAGAGATAGAGTAACGCATCTGATTGTTTGTTCACAGCAGGGAGGCAGGGAGGTCAGTAAACAAACCATGCTGCATTTCTGCTGATGCTATTTGTCAGTTCCTGTGTTGTTTGTCTTGTTGCATCTACACCGCTGCCTGCTGTCTAACAAGTTATTGCTTTGTTGGATGCTAATCAAAGTGTGACTTAAATTTCGTTTAAGTCGGTCAGCTAGTTCCAATCTTGTTGTTTCAATCACATAATGCTGAATCCAAATAATATTCCCAAGGCAACTGGAAATAGACTTGAATGTTTCTAATAGGGATACTGGTGTTCTCATGGCAGATAGTGCTGTGTACTTTCAGCAGGAACTGCCCTCAAGGATGCTATAAACTTAATTAGATTCACAACAGGTCACTGTGGGGTCATAATTGCTTTTCTATAGATTGCTGGCTCATTGAGAACGCAGGTTAATTGTATAGGATAGGAAAAGCCATTTTGTATTTTCATTCTTTTTTTTTTTTTCTTTTTTAAATAAGGTTATTTTTCAGCCTGTTGCTGTTGCATGAAATGAGTTAAATAGTATCCATAATCTGAAGCGGTATAGTGTATATGAAATAGTTATTAGCATATTAAGGGCATATAAACATTTTGGCAATAATCATTGATGTGTGGTGTCCTTGGCAAGAGTAACATGATATTAATACAGGCTTTTAGATGCCAACCAAAAGCATTTGGCTCATGGCCTAAGAATTATGCTTCAGTGCTTTAAATAGTACTCCACCCACCACCCAACCCTTCAAAAAAAAGAAAAAGAAAGAAAGAAAATTTAAATAAATAAAAAATATAGTTATTTTTTAAACAAATTTGTTGGTAATAATGTGTTAATACTAATAATGTCATGATAAACTATTATGCTTGTTGGAAATTCCCCATGGTTCACTTCTGAAATATGAGATATTATACAACCCTGTAAAGCAATGTTACCACCCTCTGCTGATGACAAACTCCCCCCATCCTCATGCTGCTTTTTCTCGTTTGATAGAGTTTCTATTGTTGCTGCCTTCATATAAAAAGCTCTGCAGTTGAATTCATGATGTTATGAATGCTAATAAATAAATAATAAATTATGATAAGAATAATGAGATTGTCATCAAGCTAGTGTTAATGATGCATATCGAGTAAATTGCTAGTGTGCAAAGTGGTGTAGCTATCTACTAGATTGCTGTATCAACAATTAATTTTTGTATACTTATCACTGTAACTCATAAACAATGTAAATACTGCCAAAACCAGTCCTGAATTAAGTACAATACATTGCTAGTACTGTTCCATTGACTACAAGACATTCTTCAATGTTCATACACAAGAAGTCTTCAGAAAATGTACTTCCTCAACGAAAGGCTAAAAGACTCTTAACTGACTGTTCATCAAACCCATTATTATCATGATAAAAAGTAGTGTCATGGTTAGGCTAGTATCTATCTCAGCCAGCACTGGGTGAAGGCGGGGTTCACCTGCCATTAAATACTATTTAAGTAGTCAGGGAATAATGTCAACTTTTCATTAGAGAAGACAAGTCACTTAAATGTCAAATGTTTTAATCTCATCTATGGCAGTGTGTCCATTATATGATCACTGTAAAGCATTAGCCAGCAACCTGATCCTGCACTGGCATAACCACATGTGGTCACACTGACAGACAGACAGTGAGCCCTAAAGCTCTTAGTACGCCTGGCTGTCCACCACTTGACAGTTTTCTTAGTGATTTCTACTCAGCCATCTGGCATGCTTCCCATCTTACCCCTGAGAGAGGATTAGTTACTCTGTGCTATCTCATACATGACAATGGTTTTACTCTGGAACAATAAGGGTGAGGAATTCTGGAGACAGAAAAGATACTGATATTCGCTTCACCTAGCACATGAAGGTTACATGAAGTATATTTATCAATCTTGTTGTCACTTCTAATACAGCCAAAAATATATAATTCAGAGTAGCTAAATTAACTGTAAATTCATAAGTGTCAGTCATTAAATTTAGGTTTGGGATGAATGCAATAATCATATAATAATTTTTGCTGAATGCAGTATACATCAGGTTTAAATAATCCAGAACTTGAGAAAATATAAATAAATACCATCTGTCCATCTATACGACTTTTCTGTCAGAGTCAAGGGGAAAGCTGGAACCAATCCCAGCTGACTTCAGGCAAGAGATGGGGTATGCCCTGAACAGATCACACAGGCAACTATTAAACAGATACAGAAAATCATTCACACTCTCACCTTTTGGAAGGTTAAAGTAGCCAGAAGAACCAATGTGCATTTCTTTGGACTGTGGGAGCCTGAGTCCCTTTATGAAACCCACACAAGCACTTGGAAAACATGCATTTACTGTGTGTGTGTGTGTGTGTGTAGAGAGAGAGAGAGATTTTGTTGGTCAAGCACACATGAAGATGACTGAAATATCTCGTTGACCAGTGCAATGTACTGACATGACAGATTGGTGGCTCCTGAAATTGGACCACCTGCTCCTACCCTTGGGTCTATGGAGTGCTTTGAATGTATTCCATCACAGGAATTCTTCAATGAGCATGGATACGATTCAAATGGTCACATGGTCACAGTCAAGCAGATGGTACACCAGCATACATGTAGGACTGATATCTGGTAGTCCAGGCTGCTTATAACATCTATTGGACCATGCAGTGAATATCTAGGTCTCCATTCCTGCAAGTAGAAAGAGACAATTTTGTAACAATAAATATAATGAGTGACATATAATCGAGGAAGCAGGGCAATAAAGGTTTTAGCTTTTTTTTCCCTAACCAGTCACTACTCTTTCTCTATTTAGATGTAGAAAATAGTGTTATTTAGTGTAATAGTGTAATAGTGTTTGCATGTTGTAACTGGAAATGAGCTGTTTCCTATTTCCTGTACCCGGTTGTCCACTGAAGGCCCACCTGGCCAAGGGGAAAATGGGAACCTGGTAACTAATACACTCTGGAAGTAGATGCCATTTTCAAGCTTGGCTGGTGTGTGTGAAATTAAAAAGGGCCCAGCAGGTCCAACGAATAGTTAAGTAATTGAGGTTAGCGTATCCCAAACTTTAGGAGTTAGTTATCATGAGAAATGGGCATGCACACCCTTAAACCAATATTTTCATTCAGGGTCAGGATTTTTTAACATGATCATTTCTCTCACAGTCTCAAAAATGGAGGTATGACCAAAGAACATATATTTACTTACAGGTACACTTTTGAAACTTGTTCCCCCAGAAGTACACTGTTGTTCTTTAAAGGACCAGAAGTACATGTTTTGACTAGCAGAAATGGTAAAGTGATGTAAAACAAAAGACAGAACTAATTGTTACTATTTCAACCATAAGAATCTGGAGGGTTGCAAAAGAACAGTTGCCAAAAGTGCACAGATTATTAGTTAGTTATAATTTATTCATTTAATTGCCAAACCGCTTAGTCCTACTAGTGTTTTTGGGTGAGGTTGGGGTACACTCTGAACAGCTCGCCAATCCATAACAGGGCCAATGCACACACAGAATCATTCACAATCACACCTGGGGGCAAATTTAAACATTTTGAACTATTAGCCTGTGTGCAGGTCTTTGGACTATGGGAGGAAATCAGAGTACCCAGATTAAACCCACACAGGCAAACTCCACAGAGAAGCTCCCTTGCCGAGCCTGTGACTTGAACCCAGGATTTTTTTTTTTTTCTGTGAGGCGGATGTGCTAACCACTACGCCACAGTGCCACCCTAGTTTCTTTGTAGTTAATTCAGTAAGGTACAAAAAAATGGTCTGGCACTGAAAGGTACACAATTACTCAACACCAACAATTTGTCACACTGGTATCTCCATTTTTGAGAGTGCAGTTAGAAATACTACAGAAAAAATAGTAGCATGTGCAGAAAAGTACTTTGGCTGGTCCAGCATAATGTTTGATGGTACAGCTGCAAAGTCAAGTGTCTACTTAAAAGGCCAGAGAGAGCATGATCAGAATGTTTTTTAATGAAAGTAAATGTAAGCAGTTTTTTAGAGCACAGGCAGTACTTAATGCCGTGCCTGCCAATATGAGACTGGAGTGATTATAGACCAAAATTCTTCAGCAAATCCCGAGTTTTCCTGCCTTGCAGGACTGGGTCAATTAAACCCAGATTCACTTTTTATAAAATACACCTGTTTATCATGTGTCTTGAACAGTCCCCAGAAAACATGGATGGACCCTGCAGTTACTTGATGTTCAGAGAAGGTTAATTTTAGAGTAATTGTCCCTACAGCTGGTGAGTTTCCCCAAAACTGAGGAACAGTCTGGGAATCAGCCCACAACATCCAAGACAAACACTGTAAAATTTAATTGTAAATTACTTTACATTTATTTATACATTTGCTGAACTGGTTAATCCTAATAGGGTCACAGGAAGGCTGGTGCCCAGCTCCATAGACACGGGGAGAAGGCGGGGTTCTCCCTGAACAGCTCACAAGACAATCACAAGGCAACACACACAACCATTCCCAATCACACCTAGGGTTAATTTGGAAAAGCCAGTTAATCTAATTGATTGTAGGAGGAAACCAGAGTACCCAGAGGAAACCCACTCAAGCAACATGCAAACTCCACACAGAAATGCTCGAACCCTGGAATCGAACCCAGGACCTTCTTGCTGTGAGGTGGACATGCTAACCACTACACCACTGTGCTGCCCTACCAGACCAAAGATAGCACTAATGTGTTGTGCTGAATTCGCAGCTCTGTAAGCACTCTTTTGTACTGCAGTCATTTAAAACAGACCCCTAAGAGCATTTTATTAAAATTTTAGCCTCTGGAGTGACCACTATTGAATGTTTTAACTGAAGTAGCCTATTCAACTCCTATGCTATTTCTAGTTTTCTTATCTTAGCTTTGATAAATGGAAGTGAATTTAAAATAGCCATTGTCTACCTACAACATTTCACTGAGGTGTTTGCTCTACTGGAAGCAGTTTTTAGCTTGGGTTCGTTCCTCCCACTTTCAGTAGCCAGGTGCAGCAGCTTATTATATAATAAGCTCCTTGCCTCAGTGACAACAGTTGTTTACCTGCATGTTTCCCTAAGGAGCCATGATCGAAGACCTTGGGAAACAACTGCTCAGACTGATGCAAGGATAATTTCAGGGCAGATTGTTGGTCATGTGTAACATAGCCATGCCAAATGTGAGTGCTCTTGTACTAGGGTGGTCCTTGTCCTCATATGTCTAGTAAGTCAAAACCTTTAACTGGGGCCACAGATTGCAGGTTGTAAACTACATATATATTTGTTTCTTGCAGGAAATTTAAATGAATGTGCCATTGCTTATCTGTGTGATGTAACTACTATGAAGCTTCATTTCAATACAACTTTCCTTGTTATGTCTATCAATAGTACTTTCAGTTATTAGCATTCAAAATCCCATGACTATAATTTTGACCTTTTGAGGTCAAGAATAATTGTCCTATTTGGAAGTCCATATATGGTTGCATATTAATGCTCCATAGTAACAGCATATCTATCAGCACTCAATTCAAGTTATTAGCATTCAAAATCCTGTGACCTTGATTCTGACCTTTCAAGGTCACCAAAGGGGATTATACTGTTTGAAAGAGTGTGTATATGGTTTCCTTTCTGTCCCTTTCTGCATTCAAGTGTCTATGTCACTTTGTCTCACAGATATCAACAATTTCATTTCGCCATTGGAAATGTTTATCTCCAAAGCTTTGTGACATTGCTCTGAACTTGAGTTTTAGGTTGGTTTCCTCACCAAGTTTGGTGAAACTCTTTGCATGTTTCCATTGCTGAGACAAGCTAATAAACATACACTAACAGTCAAATGTCGCTGATTAGAAAACCTCTGCCAAAACTATTTTGTTGCGCTGGTAATAACACAGTTTGTCATGTTGCATAAAATCCGCTAAACCCTGTGTCATGAAATTAATTAGCCCATTATAGCCAATAAGAAATAGGTAGTGCTGCAGTGCTGTGATATTTATTCATTCATCATTCATTCATTTTCTAAGCCGCTTTATCCTGAGTAGGGCCGCAGGGAGGCTAGCGCCTATCTCAGCCGACTCTGGGTGAGGGCCATCGCAGGGTTTGTCAAGCCATCGCAGGGCCTACACACATACAACCATTCACATTCACTCTCACACCTAGAGGTGATTTGGAATAGCCAATCAGCCTACTTGGAATTGTGAGAGAAAACCAGAGTACCTGGAGGAAACCCATGCAAGCACGGGGAGAACACGCTAACTCCACACAGAAATGCATGAGCCTGGTTATCGAACCTAGGCCTTCTTGCTGTTAGGCGGACGTGCTAACCACAGAACCACAGTGCAGTGTTATATCCTTTACTGAATATATAAGAAAAGTCAAGAACGTATTACTGATGTGCACAATAAACAACTGCCATGGTATAACCTGTAATGTTTAGCAGTGCTGTCCGTTATGAACTCTTTCTTGCTTTGGATGCCATGCTGTACTCCTTGCAGCAGCTACTTCTGGGTTTCTTTATTTTCCTGGATGCACTGCATGGTTTTGCAATGTTCTGCATTTCTGTGGTTTTCTGCATTTAAGTACTCCATACCCATGCTGACTTTTAATGGTATTGTCTCTGTATCACAGAATTATGTACTGAAGTACATACAGTTGTCCTTCCTTGGAACACTAGGTTCTAACCACTGCAAACCAGGAATATCCCACAAGGCCTGCCATTCTGTAGATGCTTAGACTCAGTTGTTGTACAATGAAATTTAACCCTTGTTAGGGCTGCTCAGACACTTACACTTGCTCATCTTTTGTCTCTGCATGTATCTCATCAGGGACACAATGGCATAGTGGTTAACATTCTCTTGCCTCACAAAAGACGACCTGGATTTGAGCTTGGTAGTTGGCAATGGTGTTTCTGTGCGGCACTTGTATGTCCTACCTGTGCTTGCGTATGTTCCTCTGGGTTCTCAAGTTTTCACACACAGTCCTAAGATATGCACATTAGGCTACTTGGCTATGCTGTGTTTCATCTTAATCAAATATTAGGCATTTTGTGCTAAATCAGTGACCTCTCTCTGCTCATCTTGTTTTGTTAAATTTTGTTAAAGTGTAAAAGGTACTGGATTCCCTTTATGGCAAATCTATGTGTGGTTTATATTAAGGAAACTGTGTTAATTTTGATTAATATACGGAAGCATATCCATAGAATTGTTTTCTTTTTTTTTTTTTTTAAAGTTTCTTCTCAGTCACAAAGGGATGACATGAGCATCAGGTAGGAATGTAATCTGAAATTGGATGTCTGTATGCTTTAGACTGTGGGACAAATCCAGCCTGCATAACAAGATTATTTGGCCCATCATTAAAAAGGGTAACTGTCCATTTCCAATTTGTGCTTCAAGTTCTGGATGTGAAATTACATTCATTTAAATGGAAATCATCACATAAAGCACATGCCAATGAACAGCACCGACAAAACGTACTGAATTTGTCTTTAAGTAATAATTTTTGACCCGTGGTTTTGACATGTTCACGTCACTTATTAAAAAAAGTCGTAGTAGTTGTTGAACTGAGGACTGTTTTACTAGAAGGCAAATATTTCTTCAAAGGTAGGCAGCTTTCACAAATGCTCTGCTGTAAAAATTGCCTTTGGCTCCTGCCCTAAGAGGGATCATTTTTATCATCTTTATCATTAGAGTGATGCATTATGTCTTTTCCTAAAATGTACATACTACATAAAATCAGTTCCTGTTCATGCAGGGTTAATTGAACATATACCATATGACCTCTGTTTTTACTTTCGAAGCTGTAATCATTGGTCAAAATATGTGCTAGCGTAGCTCTAATTAGATACCAGAGGAAAAATAATGGGATTTTAGTTTTGTTTATCTCCAATTGGTGCTAAACTGTAAATGTTTGAAGGTGTAGACGTAGGTGTTAATAATCAAATTATTTACACATAAAATCTAATTTTTTTTTATGCATGTTTTATTGTTTCACACATTTTTTTATGTGATAAACTTGTATAGGGCGTGTATTTTGGGAGAATTTCGTCATGATAAAATTATTTGTTATTATCTTTACCTTTTTTTTCTTTTGTTTTTTCAATTATCCAGCAACCAGCAACTGATCCCATAAAATCCTTTCATTTAAGACTACCAAGATTTTTACACTGGAAGACATCAAGGGTGGAATAGTGGTTACCATGTCTGCCTCACAGCAAGAAGGTCCTGGGCTTGGCAAGAACGTTTCTGTGTGGAGTTTGCAAGTTCTTCCTATGTTTGCTTGGGTTTCCTCCAGCTTCTCTGATTTCCTCCAAAAGTCCAAAGACATGTACACAAGGCTAATTGGTTGTTCCAAATTGCCCCTAGATGTGTATATGTTTGGTTGTGTGTGTGTTGGCCCTGCAATGGACTTGAGAGCTGTTTGAGGTATCCCCCACCTTCCCCCCAATTTGGCTGAGATAGGGTCCAACCTCCCTGCAACCCCAGTATGATTAAGCAGTTAAGCAAATGAATAAATTAATGAATAAATAACTTTGAATGAGTTCATTGTAATTTGAGTTGCTTTTTGCTAGATTCCGCTGTTGTGCTCCACTGCCTTCTTCTTTGTCTTTTGTCATCCAGCGACTGAGCATGTGCGGAAACATGCAATGGGTCTATAGGAGACTAATTTAATAGATATGAGCCAGAAGGCAAAGCTCTCAATTTACCATTCGATTTACGTTCCTACCCTCGCCTATGGTCACGAGCTTTGGGTGGTGATGGAAAAAACGAGATCACGAATACAGGCATCTGAAATGAGCTTTCTTCAAAGGGTGGTGGGGCTCTCCCTCAGAGATAGGGTGAAAAGCTCGATCTTCAAGGAGGAGCTTGGAGTAGAACCGCTGCTCCTCCGTGTTGAGAGAAGCCAGTTGAGGTGGCTCGAGCATCTGATTAGAATGCCACCCGAACGCCTCCTTGGTGTGGTGTTTCGGGCAGGTCCAACCGGAAAGAGACCCCGGGGTCGACCCAGAACACGGTGGAGGGATTATGTCTCTTGGCTGGTCTAGGAACGCCTCGGTGTCCCCTCAGAAGAGCTGGAGGAAGTGGATGGTGTGAGGGACGTCTGGACCTCACTGCTTAGCCTGCTGCCCCCGCGACCCGACCCTGGATCAAGAGGAAGAAGATGAAGATGAATTTAATAGATATTCTTTAAACATTACACTATATCAATCATTACACATTTTTATTTAAATAACAGCATGTTTTAGTCTATGCAATAATCATTTTTGATTATGTGGAGAATTCCCTGTACAAATCGCTGTGTAATATATTGCAGTGGATTGCAGCTACAGTTTACTGTCAACACCTTCTAATCAATCACTTTCAATAATCTGTGGTTAAACAAATAAATTTCAATATTATTCTATTAAATACACAACAACAAACCAAGCAGGCCCAGTACCACTACACACATCTTTCTTTGTGTATTATATATCCCTGGTGATCAGTTAAGTCCATTTGAACACTGACTGCCCACTTAATTGTACTGCAGAAGACAAAACCCACGCAACAATTACTCGATCTGTAGAGGAAAGAGTATCAGGGGAACTGATCCCATTGCCGCTCAGGTTTGTTGAAGCTGATGATAGATGGGCTGTGGTGAACTGCTCTATTCCAACTCTATCACTGTGTGTGTTATCCTGATGGATGAGTAAGCATTTCAATCTGAAAAGCTCTACAGCAGTTGAAACCATTTCTGGCACCATCCAGAGCATATTATAGTATAGACCTACCTTCAGGAACAGACATAAGCTGGATTACTACAATAACATTTATTAAAAATTAAACTCTCTCTCTCTCTCTCTCTCTCTCTCTCTTTCTCTCACTCACTCACACTTGCACACACACACACACACACACACACACACACACACACACACACACACACACGCACACAATCACCTATCACGGGCAGGTATCATAGTCCACGATATTCTACATTTCCTACCTTTTTTATTTCTTACAGACCCAACCATTCTTGGAAAAAGACTTTGCAAATCCTCATAAATCTTTGCACACGTACTCTTTTGGGGTATGTCCAAAAGCATGCCATTTTTCAGAATGCTAAATTAAAACTGTTGTTTTGTAAGCTGCTGTGGTTGGCGCTTAATCCACACCCTGTGTTATTGGACTGTATCATGAATGTTTTAAGTACAGGGGTGCTGGAGGTGACACACATTGCCTATATTCTCTCCATGTCCTATGCTTGGCTTTGATAAGCAATATGCACTCTTGCAGTACTGCAATTTAGAACAGCAAATTAGCCAAGAGTGCATGTCTTTGAAATGTGGGAAAAAAAACAGAGTACCCAGATGAGACCCAAACAAGCACATGGATAACTGTACTGTGAACACAGAAATGCCCTCTTCCTGTGCTGTGAGGCAGATGTTCTAACCACAACGCCACCATGCCACCCTCCATTTGCTCAACTGAACATCTAATTCCGATTGAGCAACCCTGTGAGTTCTCGTTACATGCATCTCAAAATACTCTCAATTTGCATCTTCCATGTTATTGTTTTGCTTGTTTAAGAAGTGAAGCTTCTCACTGCTGTAGTTAGGGTTATCCAATTGTCCCAACTTAAGTAATTATCCAATTAAATACTTTTAAAGGGCTCATTTACTTTCTGGGCATATTAAATAAACAAGAAATACATTGGTAACTCTTGGAAATAAAACAGAATCGGCCATGATGCCTTTCTGAAAGCATTTGATTACTCCTGTACACAAGTGTCAATGACCCCAGCACTGCGTGCAATGATACTGGTAATCTCTTAAAATTGTATGCTGTCTTCTGTTTCTTAACGCTTGGTCTTAGACTTTTTCAACTTTCTATGGACCTGTGTTACACTGCCAATTTATCACGCATGTGCAATCTTGCTATTGTTATTGTAAACAGACAGAGAAACAAAACAAGGTGTAAAACTGGTGAATTAGAGATAGTAATACTGGGGTAGTTTCTCCCAGAAACCTATGTAATCAGCCAAAATGAACTGATGATGGAAGATAAAACACGTAGACTATTCAGTAATGAGTGGGCACCTTAAATAATTGTCTTATCTAAATGCAAAACCAGCAACTTCTTACCATTTCTTCAGTGTACTGATTGGTGGGACTCTTCCAATATGGATAAGTTGCCATTGGCCAACACATTTTGACACAAATAAGTCTCTATAAATTCTTGACTTTGTGATGGAAGTCCATAACTGCACTTTAACTCAGCAAGATGTACCTTATGTTATTATTATGTTTAAGATTTAATTAAGTAATTGCCAGTTCCCAACTCCAACCACTCCCATGTGAAGCCAGCCATCAATATCTTATTTATTTATGAATTCTTTTTTTTATTTTTCACTGCTGTTTATGCTACATAACAGGACAGCTGAACACTCTCAAGCAAGTGCAATCTGCCCTTGTCTGCCTACAGCACATGAGCTCACAGATACCCATGGTTGGTTAGTGATTTTGATTGACAAAGATGAGAGAGAAATGCTTTACCGGAAACAGCAGTAGTTTTACTCCCAGCTACAAAATTGTCAGGGTTAGATCTTCTGATGATAAGTTAAAGTATTTCTCTTGTGCCACTTGGAAGCATTGCTTTTAGTCTGACAACCAAATTTGTTTTAAAACAAAATACCAAAACATTCACAGTTTAGACTGCAGAAGCCTTTTTCTGGTGGTATAAAACAAATGCTTGTGAGGATTTTGAAGACAGTTTTTAAAAACAATACATGGATTTACAATTTAGTCCACTGTACCCCATATTTCACAGTAAATGAAAATAAATGCATTTTGGCTTGTAATCTATAAATGATTCTCACATACAGTATACACTTGCTATTTCAAATAATAATAATTATTATTATTATTATTATTATTATAATTATAATAATAAACATCAAATGACACATCATATTTATGAACACATAGTTTTTTTTGGAACCATAAAGGTGCGAACCGGACTAAATTCTAAATCCGTTTTTAATGTTTTGAAAGTCTTCAGAATACTTGCCAGTATTTTTATCCTGTTTTGTACCAGCAGAAAAAGCTTTTGTGTTCTAATTTCTGAATGTTTATAAATTCTGTTTCAAAACAAATTTGGACTAATAGATTCCAAATTCAGACTAATAGCTAGGCTTCCGAGTGGTGCAAGAGAAATATTTTAACCTATCATCAGAAGCTCGACTCCTATCTAATTAAATTAGGTGCAATTAAATGAATTTAAATTCACTTAATCAGGTTTTTACCACTGACATAAAGTGGAGGGGGAAAGACTGTGCTGCTTTCAAAGTGATTGAAAAGAAGGTGAATGACATCCAAATGAATGCTAAGAGATGAACTTCATTAGGATTTCATCAATGAAGTGTAAAAACTGATTTTTGTAGACAGTGTGTCACAAAAATATAATGGAATTACAACTTCTTTCACTGGTGAAATAATCACTTGTGAAATCACATGCTAGCAATTTAATGGTTACAAAAACGTGTTTATAAGCACAGACTAATTATTAACAGAATGTGAGGTCTATATAGAGAAATCTCAGCCTGAAATCTTAAAGAAAGAGCTGAAGGCAAGGTCTGTGCAAAAAGACCAATGGCTGAGATTTCTCTGTACAGACTGAGCAAATGAGGTAAATAAGAAGTTTGTTATATGGCATTTTAAACTGCTGGACTATTTCAATTCACTTGAGACACTTGTTTCACTTGAGACACTTGAGTTACTTGTTTCTTTCCAGCTGCGTATAAGTCTGTGTAATGCATTATTACTGGAATCAATCAAAGCGAATCAAACAATCTTAAATTCAGAATCGAGGAATAGTTTTATTTCTCACACTTTTCTCTGTCAAATCAGTTCATTAAATGTTTATTTTATTATTTGAGGGACAAGAAACTACGCCAGTCTTACACAACTTCTTTTTTCAAACAATGCAAGTTTGAATAACATAACGCTGAGCTTGTAGCAAAACAATAGCACAAATGTGACCTGCTCCAGCATAATACGGATTAAGTCGCAAGGGCGTGTTTTGAGTAAAAGCCAAAGTAAGTTAGAAAATGGCTTACCTGGATGAAAAGCATAATCTTCGACATGACTAAGTTCAAATATCCATAAACACAATTTATCCAGGCTAAAATGCTTGTTTAAGAAAAGGTTCCATGTCCAAGTTGTTTAAAAACAATGGAAATATCCACTTATTTTGACAATTGTCAAACTGCTTTTGTGATTGCATTTGTTGCTAGGAAGATACTAGGAAGATTGCACTGATTGGTCAAGACCCGAATTAATTTCGTTTATGGTTGCTAGGGAGTTTCAGATCAAGACATTCAGAAAATGGTTCTGTAATTGTAATTGCTATTTTCTCAAAAGTACCATTTCCTGATTAGGGATATACAAAGTGCTGTAGCTCAGACAGTATTCATGCTATAATCATGTATTATACCTCATACTGAAGCATATTAAATTCTCTTTCTGAATGAACATATCTCAGTATGTCAAATTTCCTACTTAATCCGTATTATAGTGGAGTGGGTCACAAATAGTCATGCCCCAGTGCAACTGCTCATCAAGCTGTAAACTTAGTTTTGTGAGAAATAAAGACACAAAATGACTTATCATTGTGCACTTACTAGAGACAGCTCAGGAGTCCTTTAAGATCATAGTGCACAATACAGCTAGCTTAGTTGCCTGGATACTACATTTTACTACATTATTTGGCAGACGATACAAGATACGTGTTGACCAACCATACTGTTGCTGCTATATAATAAAGTGCATGTGACAGAATTTTTGAAGCAGCCAGTTTTTACAGTATGAGGGTCCATTTCAGAATATTGCAAACCAACTTGCATTTATTGTGATGTGTGTGGTTTATGAAGGGTGGTGTTTGTGTGTGTGTGTGAGAGAGAGAAATTATATTACCTTTCAGACATAGTGAGCAGCAGCACTATTATTTCCTAACTGAATGTGATTGACAGCAGCGTAAAGAAATGAAACAAAAACAGTTTTGAGAAAGCATGCCTGGGAGAAAAAGACAAGCACTGAGAGATTTTGCTTGCTACATTTAAGCTCTAATTAGTTCCTTTCAATTAGGTTTGTGTGTCTTGTATCGAAAGTATCCGCCCCAACACCTACATCAGAAGTATCATACAGCAGCTGTGCGCTTCAGCATTTCCCACATGCCTGAAATGACCTTCATTTCATGATGACTAATTTTTTACCCCGAAGAGTCACTAAATGTATGTTTTCAAATGCAAATCATGCCCACGTTGGTGTATTGTGAAACATAATGTAAAATATTTTTTAAGAGGAAATGGTTCTTTGTGCAGTCCTTATCCCATAAATTTCAAATCAATGAAATTCATCACCGCTGAATAATCTTCAAAAACCAAATGCATGAGTCATGGTGCTGTTGTGTTCTCAAACTCCGCTCCGAACCACATCCACAGAATAGACGTCCTGAATCTCTTTCACAGGTGTTCAGATTATAGGCCACTATTTTTTCCATGAGAAAAGCTACCATCTGAAGTGGGAATTAACACTACTGACCTTTAAGTGATGTTTCAAAGCTCCCTGACTGCACAATAGCTCTCATTTTTCTGAAGCGTGACAGAATAATAATCATCCCTGTGTTTCTGAGAATGTTCAATTGTTTTACTGAGTGATTTGCAGACTCAAACCTTACTAGCACACAAGTAAGGACTGCTAATAAAGTGCAGGATTATTCCACTTTAATGGTGATCACAACATGTTAAAAGTAGAGTCTAATTTGCATACAAAAGCTTACCTTTATGGTTTTTGAGTTTTAGCAGAGTGAGTAAGAGTCGACTAGACTAACTGAATTTAGTGCAGTTAATTTAACCTAATATTAATTAATCAGGTTTTTACCACTGACATACCGTGGCAGGCGAAAGACTATGCTGCTTTCAAAGTGATTGAAAAGAAGGTGACTGACGTCCGAATGAATGCTGTGAGATGAACTTCATAAGGATTTCATCAATGAAGTGTAAAAATTTCTGCTTTTGTGAGCTCAAGGAAATACCTCACACTGTATGGAGCTTTCACATGAACAACTGTTCTGCAATTTTAATGACATGGAGGACAATGTGTATATCATTTACTCCCACATTTGGAATAGATGGTAAAATACTGAATGGTTCTCCAAATGTATAAAGTTGCTCTGACACTCTTACTGCTTACTATGTAATGACTAATTAGCAGAGATGGAACATTTGATCTTATCTCTAAACAAATGTTCTTTCTGATATACAGCGGCCTTTACACTCTAACGAAACGGAGAAACGAACGTGGGCGAAATGCGAAGGTTTGAATACACACAACTACGCACAAGATTCCAGAGAGCTGGACAGAATGAACTTACAATGAATGAAATTAAATCAAAACAGTTTTATAACTTATTATTAACCAAAGCAAATGCTGAATGAATAATAAAAAATATATAATTTCATTTTAATGGATGGACAATGGGCTGTTCGTGTGCTCTCTGTATGATCCCTGAATTTAAACCGATCACCTCACCTTTATACGCAGATATAAAACATTGGCACCCTGACTGAACACCCCCCCCCCCCTTTTTTTTTTTTGTATTGTGTGAATTCCAAAGATGCCTAAAAAAGAAGCAGATGCCCAAGAAGAAGCAACGATCCTCCAGGCAAGGATCCCATTTTGTGGGGGCCCAGATTTAGGCCTCCACAACATGATAAATACCTAGACCACACACATACACACACACACACACACACACACACACACACACACACACACAAATTTGTTCTGAACTCATGAGCTATTGGTGTTGTTTACTGCAGTAAAGGACTATTATCCTTATTACATGGAGTGTTTTAAAGGGTTCGGGACCCTATAATTCCAGACTGTGTGTTTTCATCACTGTCAAATGAATAATGCATCAGGATCCACTCAACTAATCTGGCAGGGTTGAGTACAGGTAATCAGTGTAGGACAAAACATCACAGGAAACAACTGGCTGACCTGTTCTGCCCAGCACAACCTCTACATAATGAAGTGAACAGTGAATGCAATGTTGGAACAACAAGCCCTGTATGCCTGTCAGAGGACACAGATTTGCCTATTACAGAATACATGTGTTATCATTTGCTAATTCCTTGCACATATGCCAGTTTCCAAACATTTAATTATACACACACCAATAATTTGATGCATCAAATATAATATACAGTATTTTAATGTGTCAATCGTACGAGTCTCTAAACAGATGGCTTTCACTGAGGCTGAGATGCCTGTACCATGTCAAAAGCAGATGCAGCCTTGTTATTTTCAGCTACAGCTGGTTTTAGGCTAAGCACACCAGTGTAGCTTCACCAGTCCCCATCATCTTAGCTCATTAAACTTGGATACTTTCAAAACTTGCAATAATTTAAATCAAGGCATAACTATACAGAAACTGGGGAGAATTTTTGTTAATTAATTAATTTATTTATTTATTTATTTTTTACAGTAGAACCGTAAGTAGTGTCAATAGATTCACGATTATTATGGATGGTGGAACTCAATGGATTCGTTCTGGTCATTTTTCTTTTTAAATTTTCCTGTAATATATCTGCTTTTGTGAGATTGCAATTACATAATTTCCTCAGCTGTTAGCGGGACCTGCATAATGTTACAGTGTAAAATGCATTACTAATTGAGACAAAGGCTGATCTCTGACACTTATAATTTAGTTCCAGCTCTTTCTGCTCATATTTCATCCTTGCTAACAGCAAGATGGTCCAAACTTGGTCTAAAACCATTTGAGGCTAACTGTTAATGAGCTCACTTCAGCATAATGTTTACTAAAATCTCATGATAAATAAGTCACTCATTCATACATACAGGAATTACATCTTCAGCAGTTTTACTTCAACTATCACCATTGTTAACACAACTTGAAATAACCAGTAAAAATGCCTAATTTCATAACAATGACATACACTATGCCTTATCAGAAATATCAGTCAATACAC
>JAQMYF010000023.1:44606125-44628769 GCA_030014195.1 Neosilurus mollespiculum
AGATTAATACTAATATATAACGCATGGAATTAGAAGACTTGTTGGGTATCATGAGAGCAACAGCTATGAACTGGAATTAGTGTATTACATTTATTTATAAATGATGAAATCCAGTTTAGGTGACAGATCCCTTAGGGCAAAAGCAACTATGCTATAATTTTGACTGAAGTAGCTTACTGGAAGATTGAGAGGACTATACTGGCTCATGTTTAGTTCTATTTCACCTCTGCCACAGCAGCTGTGTGGATAATGCTGCCACTGTAAAGTAACTTAATGAAAAAATATGGTAGTGTGGTTTAACACTAATACACTGAGTTTCTTGAAACATTAATTAGCAAGCAAGTCTGTTTGGCACTTTTATCTCCTTGATCGCTATCACTGAGTGCACCTGGTAGGAAATTGAGGTAGAGTTCAGATTGATGACCCAAAGAAGAATGGTGAAAGTGGGAGAATAGGATAAGATAGAAGATAGAAGGGTGAAGCTTGCAGCAGTTGAAAGCAGTGCGGCAGTAAACCTATCTGTCTCACTCACTGCAAGGACATAGCAATGAATGGAAAGGAAAACAATCTCAAAAGAGTGTTGGGAAAACTGGGCTTTCCCAGGATGCCTTTTTTAATCTTGCTGGAGGGCCATGTTGATTGTCGGATATGTTTCAGTTAGAGATCTGTAACTTCTCCCCCACCATCTGCCCTTTTATTCGCTGGTGTCTGAAGCATTACAGCTCTCAAAGCACTATAGTGCAGCATGAAGAATACAATATAACTATTAAAACTTAAACTCCCTGTGCATCCATTATGTGAGAAAGATTCCTGTCTCAGCCTTATCGTGGGTGGTATCATCTTTCATACTTGGGGCTTTAACTTGATTGAGCATGTCATGCAGGGTTTTCACTGTTTTGTGGATTGTACCATCTTGTCCTGAGTCTGATATATTTTCTTAAAGGTTCCACAGAATGCATTTATTGAATATTTTAAAATGTTCTCTGATGTCTAAATAGAAGGTATGTGACTTTGGTTTAGGTGAAAAATGCCTAAATACAGTCTTACAGTTTTACATTTAGTGGACTCAATAATATTTTGAGCTCTATTCCATCAAAGAGCGTTGCACAAACCAAGAGAGGCTTGTACTTTGGTTTTCCTCCAAGTTCTTTGGTTTTCACCCAGAGTCCACAGACATGCTCATAAAGGTTAATTGGCTGTTCCAAATTGCCCCTTGGTGTGAGTGTAAAAGGTTCTGTGTGTGTTGTCCATAAAATGGACTGGCAGCTGTTAGGGTGTACCCTGCCTTCGCCCAGAGTTGGCTAAGATAGGCTCCACACTAGTAGGATAAAGCAGATAGGCAGAAGAATGAAATAATGAATGAATGAATGAATGAAGGGTAGTGGTGGCCCGGTGGTAGGGAGCTGGATTACTGATTCCAAGGTCGGGGGTTCAAGCCCCACTATTAACGGGTTCTCACTGCTGTGCCCCCCAGTGCAGCTAACTGGGTTATCAAAACCTGGCCATGTCTCTCAGGTCTGTGGTGCTGACCAGGTCTGTGGTGAGAGTCGTGTAAAAGAACCACACCTGTGCTAGGACTTTCACAAAACTTGGTAGGAATGCTACTCTAACCTGAGTAACAGAGGTGATTTTTTTGGAACGTCAAGGTCAATGATGAAGGTCAGAGCAAGCTCACAAAAATTTGGAGACAGATCGCTTACATAAACAATTTCCTTTGTCCTTGAGTCAAAGGAAGGTAAAAGATAAAAGGTCAAACCCTCAACCTTAAGCCTTCCAACAGGAGAGATTTTTCATTTAATTTGGTCATGTCATAAGACAAGCGCATGGGTGGATAAAACCAGTATCCATTAAGGGCTTATTTGCTACATTATCCATGTTGTGTGGTGGAAGTACCATGCTCTGTGTGACTGCCCCGCTAGTTAGCTGCTATGTTATGCACTATTGATGAAATATAAAAAAGAAACTTATTTAACAAACATAATAAAAAAGATACCGCTTATTTTGTACAATTATATGAAAACAGGGTATTTCCGTAAATTGTTGATGGACAGGTAAATTAAATAGGCTATGGTGTCTTTGTGGGCTTCAGCCAGTGTTGGACTAGTAATACAGGTTGGCATTTTTATGCGGCAAGTCAGGCCAGGGCTCTTCCTAGGGGTTATGCCTCAGTCGGCATGGCATAGCATGTCTTTAGAGCAGCTGTTCGTGGGCAGGTAAAAACACCACATCAGTACTGGCATTACATCCGAGCATACTAGCCTGTGTGTCTAAACAGTGCCCTTTTATACTGTTAGTGCTTCTCCTAGAGGGTGAGTGCATGTGCCAATTATCCCACTCCAGCCATGCTTCCCCACCCTCTGAACATGTGGCTGCTATCTCTCCAGAATACTGGTGCTAAAGTGGCACTATTCCTTCATCATCTCTGCAAGAGTGCAACGAGGAGCAAAAGACAGCTTGTGTCATATGGGGTAAAAGCCTGCCATCATCACAGTTACCCATACTCAACTTTGCTTTTGGCATTGTCAACAACACAAAACAAATTAAAGTTGTTTGCTGAATATAAAATATTAAATTTAAGACAATTGCTTTGAAAGTTAAAAAGTAGAAAACACGCCATGGACAGCAGGACCACTTACAGGCTGTGGTTGGAGTTGTCATGCCAATCAAATTAGAATGTTCCCCTCATTTACAGCAATTGGCAGACACTCATACTGTATGACGTACTTTTTTTTTTTTTTTAATCTGATTTATACAACTGTACAAGTGAAGGTTAAATGCCTTGCTTAAGGATCCATCAGTGACTGCTTGGTAGTACTGGGTCTTGAGACTCTGATATAATCAGTAATCCAGAACTTCAACCAATGAGCCACCACTATCCACACATACTTTAGAAAGCCTGCAAGATGTCATCCAAGGTCTGACCAAATTATTATGTGCAAAAACTATCAAAGTCAAATTAAAGTTGTTAGGGATCAAGGTGCGGGTGTCAAGGAGACCTGAACAGATATATCCCTGCTTCAATTCTGGGTAATTTATTATTATTTTTTCTAACTGAGAGTGAGGTCACAGTCAACTCTGTGTGGTAAAAAGCCAGGATGTCTGGATGTCAGTGTCGGGAGTAGTTTCATTTAGCCATGTCTTACTGAAGCAGAAAGTAAATGTAGTTGAAAAGCCCTTTGACATTCTTACAAGCACTTTCAATTTGTCAATTTTGTTACTGAATGAGTGCACAATATAGAGAATCATGCCAAGACACGGCGGTCAAAGGCCACATCTATGAAGTCATGGGAGACATCAGAATAAACCCTCTGCCCCCAAGTCTTTTTGTTTTATGGTTAACTCGCAGAGAGATTCTCCAGATAATTCTCCATGGGTACACATGTAAAGTCTAAAAGATTACTTTGTGATGTTATGCCCCTGATGGAAAGAAGCTAATTTCAGTCAAAAATAAGTATTGAAATTAAGCTACACAGCAGGAATCCTCTTGTGTCTGCACTGGAAGCTGAAGTAATATTGCCTGGACTAGAATGTGCGCTGGTGTATATACATTTTCTGGGTGCAAATATTAAATGTCACTAGTGTTAAGATACAAGAAATAGTCAATTTAAAACCTTCTGTTATATATAAAGAAGGAGACAACAGTGTTCTGTTTCATGGGATATCAGTATACCGTATACAGAACTCTCCTATCCCAACCATGCCAAGGTAAACACGGTTTTCCATTTTGTGTCACCTTCAAATTTGTTAGTTCAACTGAAAGAGTTATCTTAGAATTTCCTTTAGCCATTCCAAAAGTTCCTTCAGCTTCTCACCAGTGACTGTAGCCTCTTGAGACTCCACTGTCCTCATATGAGAACATCATATTTTTTCCCAACAATATTGTGTGTATGTCCTTGTAAGATCCTCATATGAGAGCCACTGGGTATTACTCTTTTCCCAAACCTCTTCTTGTTTGAAGACATTGATCAAGTTCAAGAGTTATTAGGTGGTAAGGGACACAAGCAGTGTGAAGAAATGAGAAGACACACAACATTAATTTTTGGGGGGCTTCTGGAATCAGAATAGAAGCCGGCGGTAGTCTATTGACCCTGGTAGCTGATGTCAGTCCAGTTTTTAGCCAGGCCTACCCTCATTTACAGTATCAGTCAAAAGTGCCACTCAATTACTTGCACGTCCTAATTTTCGACTGTTACTTATGTTTACTGAGGTCAAGCTGGAGAAAATCCATCATATGCAGGTACTGTTTGCAAATTTCTGTTAAAAAAAGAACTAATTTCTGTATGTATAACTAATTTCAGTAGGATGTAACAACAAAATTGTATCAAGAAATATACACAGTGTGTTGGCCCTGCAATGGACTTGTGAGCTGTTCAGGGTGTACCTTTCTGTCACCCACAGATGGCTGAGATAGGCTCCACCCTCCCTATGACCCTTATAGTATTATTTTCTAAAGTCTGTTTTTTTTTTTTTTTTTTTTCATACAGACATGTGCAAATTGTCAGTTATGAAGCAAATATGACAAAGGAAGATGATGGTCAGAAACATGCACTGCATTGAGCATAACAGCTTACCACAAAGCAATATTTCCACTGCTACCTTAAAAAAGGCAACTGTACTATACTACAGCTAATCTAACTACTTATGGAGTACAAGTTTTTTAGCAGTCGTCATATACACAATTATACAGACTGTGTTAAAGTCCACCAGATATTATTTTTATATTGGGACCCATAGAGCAACCCCACCTCTCCATTGTCCTTCACCTGGGGGTCAGCAACCTTGTCATTGTTGGTGTCTGTTGAGAAATCATCCTTGGAATTTTGTGGTAAATTTAATAAACATAGAACATGTTAGTTTCATGAGTCTGGATGTCTCAAGAAGGGCTGTCTCCTTGGTATAGTCCCTTGAGGTTTAAATTGAACAACTGACCAGTCAAATACCTAATAACAAAGTAGAAACAGGAAAACTGAAACTTCTCAACACTATAACATAATAAGTCAGTGCAGGTCGCTTCAATGTGTCTTCTGACAATTGGATTTTCATACTGACTGATCTTATTTCTGTCTCACTTCACCTTTACAAGATGAAGAGACTTCTTCAAAGTTTCTGGACACTCAGCAGAGTCTCTAGAACCTGTTTATACATTTTCCTGTAATTTTCAGACAAGCCTGCCGACAATAAAGCATGATTACTTATTAGATTAATTGGATGTGTAGAGAAGTGGTAAAATGGCATAGTGGTTAGCATGTCTGCCTTATAGCAAGAAGGTCCTGGGTTTGAGTTCTGTTCTTGGGCGTTTCTTTGTGGAGTTTGTGTGTTCTTCCTGTGTCTAGGTGGGTTTCCTCTGGGTGCTCCATTTTCCTCCCACAGTCCAAAAACATTCACAGTATGCTAATTGGCTGTTCCAAATTGCCCCCTGGTGTGAGTGTGAATGGTTGTGTGTGTGTTTGTCCTGCAGTGGTCTGGTGAGCTGGTCAGGGTGTACCCCATCTTTGCGCAGTGTCCAGCCTCCCCACAACCCCAGTAGGATTAAGCGGATCGGTGAATGAGTGATTGTGAGATGAGATGTGCAATATCGTAGATGAGAATAGTGGAATATCAAACCAAAATTAATATTCACTTAAGAATATTAATATTAATAAGGTTACAATTATTCACTCAGGTCTGGGAACACTTACTGGGCCAAGACATTTTATTTAAAAAAAAGGGTCTTTATTGCATGAATTCACACATACAAAAATTAAATAGTGTAGAAAGCACTAAGATATGGCATCCAGGGTGGATTAATTTGACATCTTAACATGTCTCTCATTTAGATATATTACAGTCATGTTCTAAAATGGATTTAGTCACCCCCCCCCCCCCTCATGTTCTCATTTTTTTCACTTTTATTGGCAAAATCTGGCAAAATAAACAGAAGAAAGAAAGAAAATTTTAGGAAATTGATTAAACTCCAAAATGAACTATCATGTTCGTACATGTATTTGTGGTCTTTACTTTGCACTTTAATCATTTATTGCAGACCTATTATTTCTTGGGTCTACCTGTTTGATGCATTTGTAAATCCTCAAATTTTCCTCTCTGCAGCACGTCTCCGGTTCTGTCAGGTTAGCGCTGACACATGCTATTTTTAACCCCCTCCAGAGTTTCATTTGGGTTCAGGCCTGGGCTTTGACTGGGTCACTCAAGGACAATCAGAGATTTTTCCTGAAGGCATTCCTGCTTTGTATAGTGATTAAGGTACTCACTGTGTTTGAAGTTGAACATTTGAAGGAGCTTCATTTAAGTTTTAACCACCTCATGAAATCATGTTTGTAATGGGAAGAGAGTGTTCTGGTGCAATCAGACGAACTCCGGGCAATCCATCACATGGGTTTGACTGACTCTCTTATAAAGGTCTTACTCGAGCAATGTTGCAAAAAGGTTTACCTTCTGGTAGGATATCTGAGATGTTCCATCCTTCCATTGTAAGTTTGGGGATCCTGTGTCATCTCCTGGAAGAGTTTCAATAGCTCAGATAAAAGTCAATATGTTGGATGACAGCCAATGTAAAGTCAACATTGCTAAATTTATGTTCTCCCCAGTTGGTATATGGTTACCATATGCTGTATATTCCTTTTTCTAGTTGACAGAATCCCCTTATACTATATTTCTTCATCAAGGATGGAAAAGTCAATTCTGGGCCGACGAGCAGGAATCTTCACAGATACCTTCTCTCTCTGCCCAGTCACACGTGATCCAGTGCACACACACACCACAGAGACCTTCTCTTTATCCAATTACACATAATCCAATGCGCGCGCACACACACACACACACACACACACACACACACGCACTCAAAAAAAACAAACAAACAAACAAAAAAAAGGGTCACCCCATTGGTAAACAGAAGGCAATCTTACCTTAGGCTGTTTTTTCCTCCTTAATTTTCTCTTCAGAAAATCATCTGCCAAATCAAAGTCCAGCTCTTTAACAAGCTCTTAACAAGACTCAGTGGTCACCAGTGACAGCATGTTGAGTCTTCTTTAGCACATTTTAGTTTGAAGTTTATTATTAATTTGACCCACTGGGCTTCTCTTTACCTTTTAACTTTTCATTGACACTCTCATTGTGGGCTTATGGTCAGGCATGCTTATTTTTTTTAATCTGCTTGTTTAACTACAGTTTATTTCAGAGAGCGTTGAATTCTGATGAACATAGCAGACTTTTCTGATGAATGGCAACAAAAATCAGGGTTTGCATCTGTCATTTGGTGACATTTAGTGGCAATTAGCAAAATTCACATGGATGTTAGCAACGAGTAGCACTTCTTGGGAGCATTTGGGACCTTTTGCCAACTCCTGGTAAGATACCAGGTGAATGTCAGGTGAATCTTGGAATTGAAACACCCAACCCCTTAAAAAGGGTGAGCAAACCCTCCCCAGATATGTGCATCCCCAGTAGAGTTGAAGAATTGACTTCCAGAATATGAAAATGGATCTTTGTCAGGAAGAAGCCCAATGTGTTGCTCCCCTTCAGGAAAAATTGCTTTGTCTGGCTGCTGCTGCAGCTACCCTGAAAAAGAATGATTGGTGGACCCAACCCATTAAAAAAAGGTGAGCAAGCCTTTCCCAGCATTGTGTTCACGAACCAGAAAGGAACTTTAACAACATGTGTTACAAAGGTTTGCAAATGAATACAACTGCTTTGCAAATGTTTGCCTTTGTTTGTGGAAAAAGACACTGGAAACTGTTGGCAACCCTAACTGTTTAGGGACCTTTTATGAACCCTGACGAAATCCATAATTTGTTACGTTTGTCAGCATTCACCACTTCATGAGAAACTAGCTTTAGGACTTAACTGACTACTCAATAATACTTACACATTCTTACTGACATACCAGTAACATTTCCGAATTTATTTTTATTCTGTTACTTCACATTCATTGGCTCTTGGTCTGAGTGTGTGTGTTCCAATCATTACAGTTAAAAATCTAAAACACACAAAAATGTAAAAAAAAAAAAAAAAAAAAAAAAAAAAAAAAAGGAGAGATTTTAATTGTTTATTTTATACCTTTTTCATCATGACAGATGCAGGTGAGCTCTGAGAACAAGCAGAATTATATGCTAAGAGCTGTATTACGGTGTCTCATTAAACCCCATTCAGAGTTTGTGCAGTATGTCCAAAGTGGAAACATAAAGAAACAACTTACTCATCGCTTTGTACATACTACATGGAAATAAAGAAAAGCAAACTAAAAATGAGATTTTTATACAGTAGTTTAATATTTACAGATCTTAACTATGAGAAAGACAGGTCAGGTGCTCTAAGTTAATATTGCTGTGTACCTAACAGAGTGTGATGTAAGAGGTACATCCTGTTAGTAGTTCCCATGACAATGCAAATGTATATCCACTGTGACAAAGTTGTGATGTAATGATGATGATGTCACACAGAGGTCTAGTATGACAAGGCGTACCAGTTGTGCTGCATGTTGATGATCTCACAAAGAGTTTTCTATTAACTATATAAGTGCGAAGACCACTCTCTTGAGCTTGCTGACCAGATTACATTGAACCATCTAGCTTGCTGATGAGACTATGCCAAAGACTGGACATTAATTTATCTCTTTGTGTTATATGTAATGTTATTTGCTCAAAACTTACTCATTTACAATAAATTGCTAATGCCACTTCGTTGCCTGACTTCGTTTATTCCGAACATTTTGGAAGCTCGCGTCGCTCCGTCGGAGTCTTTTGAGCCTACTCCTTCAGAGTTAGTTTGTACTACACAGTAACATTAGTAAGCCATGCTTTACTACATGAAAATAAAAACAAACAAACAAACAAATAAAATGGGATTTTATGGTATATATTTTTTTTCCATCATAAAGTATGACAGTCATGACACCGCTTGCTCCAAGTAACCCTGACAAACTGTGAGTGTCTGATAATTTTAGTCAAGCATTATTCACTTAGATTAAAGTCAAATAGTGAGCCAATCAGATTGTTCCAGTGCAGTATATACAGTACAATTTTTTTGGATATCCTTCATTTGTCCAATATCCTGTACTGCTTTTGAGGCAACTGACGGAAAGTAATTTTGGTGCTATGCCAAATCTCACTGCAGGTTGCATTCTGTCTGACCTTTATATTGGTTTGAATAACAGCTCAGGTCCATCAATTAAAAGCAAATTTAAAAGTGAACGGAAAAAAATATATATATATATATATATATATATATATATGTGTGTGTGTGTGTGTGTGTGTATTGAGAAGCATGAACTTAGACCGACAGCTCTTTTTTTCAGTCTTGCACCTTTTGCCTGCACACTTATCCAAACACACTCAAATAATTTCAGAGATAAAACCTCAGGTAGCCATTATGGTATGCCAAGAAATCAATCTATGAGATAATTACAATTCATCAAGACGATGCTGGCAATCAGAGCATCACCAGCTGTACCTGCTCACTACACAGCCACAGCATGGAGAAATTATTCTTAGAAATTCACAGAGAAGCTTGTAATCTCTTATAAAAAGATGGGACTTTCTTCGATTCCACAATCTTAAATCACTTATTACCTTCTCTCTTCAGCAATTGCTTTTCATATCCATGTTTGATACCTCAGTCTAGAGAGCTGTAGTGTCAGGGGCTTGAATATTAAATGTGCCAAGGTTACCCCCCACCCCCACCCCCACCCCCATTCTTCCTTATCCCAATCCGTAAAATACAGTGAGAATAAGAAGAAATACCCTGGAGTGATTTAAGAACTGCTATGGTAGGGGATCAGCCCCATGTTTCCAAATCCCTATGTTCCCCAGACCCGATGTTCCCCAGATCCTGTGTTCCCCAGTATCTATGTTCCTCGGTCCTTATTAAATTAATGGATCTTCCATTGTATTGAGTACTTTATAGAAGTAAGCTACAAAGATTGTATCCATATTATAAAAGAAGTATGATGAAACAAAATCAAACATACTCATCAAAGTAACAATTTATGGAATATTAGGGTTAGGGTTAGGGTTAGGGTTCCTTGGGAACATCGGTACTGGAGAGCATAGGTACTGGGGAACACAGACATGGAGCCGTGTGGTAGATTACAAGGATTGCATCACAAATATGGTTTAAGTAAAAAAAAAAAAAAAAAGAGGCATTTATTTATTTATATATTGGCATGCTGCACAAATAGAAGTCTTCTAAATACACTGCAGGAGCAGGAGATGAACTGTACAGCTGGAAATTCTGTTCTACTCCCTGTTCTGCTGCGAGTTCAGCAGGAGAGCGTCAGACTGCAAAATAGCAGGGGCTTAGAATAAAGCGCTCAACATTCCCTTGAATATTCTTGCCTCTCTCATCCCCCATGCTGGAATGAGCTTATTCACTGCACATTTTTTTTTTTTTTTCAAGCCTTAAATTGTTTACACTGGGTTGGAGGAAGTGCATGTGTTTATGCATGTTACAAGAGTGCTAATAGACTTAAAACTATTGTGTGGTTGTCTTCAGAGAAAGTATACATCTTAAATGTCAGCAAAATGTTACAAAAGCAGAGAGCCTACTTGTACTTTCAGTGATTGCATATTTGTTGCCTATGAGCACTCAGTAATCCAGGAGCTAGGCAATTTTCCCTAACATGTTAAAGCTGTCAGGGTTAGTTAAAAGTGTAAAATATTCCAGTGTCATTTAGACTGAATATACTCTGTGTTGGTAGTTTATTATGTACATCTGTATAGTGCACCAGCATATTCATTTCATTCATTTATTCAAGGGGGAGGTGATGAGATTGGTTGTGTGTGTCTGTGAACTTGATAATTAAAAAAACAAACAAACAAAAAAAAACCAACTAATGGACAGATTTCCACAAAATTTTAACCAAATGTGGGCCAATGAACAACTGTTTCATTCCGGGCATGCCCCGGATCAAGAACAGCTTTGAAGGATTTTCTAACATTGCACAATAGGGCAAGGAGGCAGAAATCACTCAGAATGTGTAGGCAGAAAAAATACAGAACTCAAAAATAAATGCAAAACAGGCCACTAAGGGGTACTGTAATTCTACATCATCTGCCACTATAAACCAATTGAAGAAGAGATTGCACTTTGCACCTTGGTGAAGGATTGCACTCTCTGAGTTCATTTTGAGTTCATTCATTCTTTTATAATCAATGATTGCTTTATCCTGTTAACCCAGGGTATACACACACACACACACATTTAGATGTAGGGCGATAATTTGAATCTCTCTATTTTTTTTCTGTGGAAGGTAGTTGTAAGATTAAGAAACCTAAGCTCAGAGTGAAACAGCCTTAGACCTATGATATCTAAACTGTTGCCTCAGTCTGTGACGCACACAGTTATCTCATTTCTGAACCGCTTTACCCTTTACTAGAGTCGCAGGAGGCTGGAACCCGTCCAAACTGACTCCGGACACAGGTGGGGTACACACTGAACATCTTGCCAAGTCGTCTCTGGGCATCAAACACAATTCTATCCTCACACATTCACACCTAGGGGCAATTAATAATATACAATTAGCCTAATGAGCATGTCTTTGGACTGTAGGAGGAAACTGGAACAGCTGGAGGAAACCCACATAAGCACAGGGAGAACATGCAAACTTGACACAGAAACACCCTCGCTGGGCTCACGGCACGGACCCAGAACCTTCTTGAATTTCACATGTTGGAATGTTTGCATTAAAAGTCAGTCTGCATTTGCAACAACAAGTAATTTAATAATCATGCTCTTATAAGTAACTGTCTGCAAAAGAGTACCAGCAGTTGTTGATGTAGGCACTCTGCGCCTCACACTTCTCACACTGTATGGGTAAATGTGGAATGCAGGAGCTCACTGAAAGGGTGATGTGCATAGTATGTGTATATATGGAGTTATAGAATGGCATTTCCTGAAAGCATGTTTCTTTGATCCTAATGTTGTGCATATTCAAAGCTGAGTGCTTCATAAATATTTTATGGTAAACTCAATATTTGTTGTTTGTGTTAAAAATCATTTGACAAGAGTCTTAATGTCTGAAGCAGTTATGTGTGTACAGTATGTATTCAACAAAAAATTAAATACAGATATGGTCAAGTTGCCAAAGAAAGTCTGTAGGACTTTTTAAGTCCACTTTTGGTCATATTCATTTATTTATCCATAGTAACTGCCTGTTGAGCATTATGGTGGTTTAAATTGGGCTGCTACTTTGTAGTAGTCAAATTAAATTTATTAGAAGATATTGTGGGCAGGTCCAAACAGGATCTCTATGAACACAAGTGATATATCTGAGGTTGAAGAACTGTTAGAGCCAAAATGTAGACACTGTACCAACAGTGCTGCTACTTCTACTAGTCTACACCTACTTTAGGTATAAATTAAAATAATTGCCCACAGACTTTTTGAACATTAAACAGATACACATAATGGTCTTACATTATACCTTTTATGTAGTTATATAAGTGTATATCTGTGTGAATATTTTGTTTTAATTTATATTTTATATTATATTTATATCATATATTAAATGATTTAGAAAGTAATGCAGAATTCAAGTTAAGCTTAGCTGTTAAGGAAATGATGGATGCAAGTGCTTTATGTCTCTGAAAACCCAGACCTCATTTTACATTGCAAAATAACAATGCACATTTATTGTTAGGTTAAAAGCATATAATTTTCCAGCTGTATTACTCAATGAAACTTAAAACAACCAAGTAAAAGATATAATAGCAACAGTGTAACTAATCAGCTTGTGCATTGTACACCAAGCTAATTGACTTCCACCTGTAATCAACTGTATTCTTTCTGATTAGTTCAGTATAATGATGCCTATTAGTAGAGCATCCCAGTAATGAAAGTGTAACTGAAAACAAACAATAAACTATGGGTGACAAGGCACTGTCACAAGATATCTTGCGTTATCCATTCTGAGAAGCCATTAAAGTCCATAATCAATGAGTGGACAGATTGGGCTGCCTTTCTAAACTGGACAGAAGAATGAGGAGGAAACTGGTCAGAAAGGCAATCAATAAGCATATGGAAGCTTTGAAGCAGTGAGAGGGATTTTTGATAAAGAAAGGCATTGTGTACACGTGACAAAGATACGACATATGCTCCACAAGTGCGGCTTTTCTGAAAGGGTTGTAAGAAAACCACTAATTATAATTTGAGCTTTGCCAGAATGCACTTTGAAGATTCTGATGCAAAAATTTTAAAAAGGGTGATGTCGTCAGATTAGACCAAATACAAACTATTTGGCTTCAGTGCCAAATGGTATCTGAAAAACATAATTTAAAAAGGCTGCTATGCTATAAATCACAATCAAGCAGTATAGAATAATTTTGGTCAATAATAAATGATTACTTAACATAATTACTGATTGATGTTGTTATGTTAGCCAACTACACATACGCTGTCTCAATTCATGTACTTCCATTAGCATACTTCCATGCTATGTGTATTTACTTGCAGTGCATTTAAATTTTGAAGGGACAATGTGGTCTCAAATTGAACATGGTAAGTTATGCATTTATCAAAAATTATGACTGTCATGTTTTATTGTGATTATCACATAATGCACTGAAAAATATCTGCAACATTTTGATTACTTCTTAAAAAACATGTTTTTCATTTTCATTTTCATTTTCACTGCATAGATATGTCACGCAATGGGAAAATTACATTACCATCAGTGTCACAGTGTCAGTAAAGGCTGAAAATAGCCTGGACATCCTTTTTCTTTTTTAACCTAGTCAGGATGGTGAACACTGAGAGTGAGAAGGGTGCAGCATTGTATAGTCAACACTTTGACTGTTTTAAGTTCACAATCTGTGTACTTACCTATAGTGCACTGCATGTCACTATACTTTTCAGTGTGAACACACTTGTGCACTTAAAATATCTAGTATAAGTATGCAAATTAACAAATTAAGAAACACCGATAATGTGCTAGAAGCAAATAACTATCAGTTTCCACTTTCCAAGATTCTGGCCTCACTTACCCATCCGCATCCCATAAAACCAAATCACATAGTACATTTCAGCTTTAATAAATGACCTTTTAAGTATTTTTTTTTTTTTTAATGTTTTAACTATTTGATGTTTAAAAAAAAAAAAAAAAAAAAAAAAAAACACACTAGTGAATGCATCTACTATAAAACACCTCTTCACATGCTCATTCAATTCATAATGAATCCATTACTTAGCTATCTTGTGGACTAGTGTTAGTGACATATATTATGGTATACATCAGGGGTCTCAAACTCAATTCACTCATGGAGAAATGTTTCTCTGCTTGCATCAAACCCGCCCGATGTCCCGCCCCCGAGAGCCGTATACCCCATCGTGATTGGTAGGTTCGTTCAGCTCCGCCCAGAACACTGTAAAGTTCCGTACATATCAAACTCGCGGGCCGCACTAACTTAAACTTTTCATATTAAGGCGGGGGCCGCAAACTATTGTCCTGCGGGCCGCAATTGGCCCGCGGGCCGCGAGTTTGAGACCCCTGGTATACATGTTACCTTGTCCTGCAATCATCATATTTAATAACCCTGGGATTATGATGGTTATATGTTTTTGTTGTCTTGGCTCAAACTAAATTAACTAAACATGCCATAGTCTGGCTGAGAGTGAATTTAGATATTAACAAATGGATGTTTGATGCAATTGCCGGTAAACAAAAAAAAAACAAAAAAAAACATTAAACAGAATACATACACTGGGGCAGTGGTGGTCAGGTAGGTTTGCTGGCTTACTGATCCGAAGGTCGGGGACTCAAGCCCCGTTATCACCGAGTTGTCACTGTTGTCCCCCCATTGCAGCTAACTGGGTTATCAAAGGCCAGTGATGGCCCTGCGATGGCCTGGCGAGCTGTCCAGGGTGTACCCAGCCTCCCCACAACCCTAATTAGGATTAATCAGTTCAGAAAATGAATGAATGAATTCAAACACAATCCTAAATCAGGGTCAGTGTACAGGCAGAGGTCAGTGGATCAGGCAAAATAATGTCAGAGAAAAATTCAAATCTTAGGGTAAATAGACAGGCAAAGAATGAACAGGCAAAAAAGATTTTTGTAGGCAAAGACAAAATCACAGGAACGAGAATCAGCACAGCTCATACATAGGAAACAAAGCAAGAGGACAAAAGGTTCAGTAACACATGGAAGAAAACAGAACAGCAATACTTTTCAAATCTTTGAATAACCCACATGATTTCAACATAAATCCATCTCAGCTGGGCATGCTGGAACCTGTGGTTTTGCTCTGTGAACCTGGAGGTAGCACTTAAGGGGCAGTTGTGATATTGGGCTGCCAGGGCAAGGAGAAAGCACACCTTTTGTACAAGAAAGGGGAGTTCTAGACTTACAAAGACATAACGAGAACATCACTGCAAAATTTTAGTTGGAACATTAAGCGTTTTATTTTTATTATCTTGTCACGTTTCATAATTAAAAATAAGATTTGATTAATCACCCAACTAGAGTACAAAGTTCTGTGCAGTTGCATAAATGGGCATAGCTCAGCCGATGCAAAGTAACCTTCATGTAATATAATTATATACACTTTTGGTGTTCAAAAGTATCAGAGATTATCAATTGATTGCTGGATAATTGGATTGAATTGCTAGTTATGGTTATAAAACCAAGTTGGTAAATAAAATTTGGATTTGATTTTTGTTTCCTTTTTTTATATGCTGTATAAGGTCACTCTTTAATCTCAGTTTTATCATGTTCATGTCTAATCCCTGACCATTACATCTTCTTAGGTAGCTCTTCAAACACATAGGAGCTTTATTCGAGGCATGTCTTATTCGAAGAAGAGATTGACAGAGTTCTTGGAACACAAAATTGCGTGAACCAGATAAAGGGACACGCCATGGGCCAAAGAGCAAGGACCGCGTAATGACAACATGGAGAAATATGATAAGCTCTTATCTGGAGGCACTTGTGTCTCTCCTACTGGAAAATGTGATTACAAATGTCCACAGGATGAATCAAAGAGGTGAATTAGCAGGAAATACAGTTTGTGCCAAGGCAACACCCCAGCAGTCATGTGGACCTTGAGGGCAGATGTCTTGCTGAGCCTTGAGAAAAAGAAAAAAGAAAAAAAAAAGGAGTTATAGTGAATTTATTGTTTTTGGGTGGTGCTGTGTTCATGACTTCAGTACATGACTAGTTATTACACCAGTGCCGTAGTGTCTGGTTAACACAGTGTCACCAGTGATCATCACTAGAACCTCAAGAATGCCAAGCTTAAGAGGAATAACAGTAAGCAAGAGTTGTGAGTATGATATAGACCAGTGACTCCCATGGTAGTATGAGTGTCAGTTTGATAATGCAACCAAAGATATGGGTGATCCCACAAATAAAGTGGAAAATTAAATGTTGAGGCTTAAAAAAAACATGCATTTTACTTTTCTAAAATGTGTCACTTTGTCCCAGCACGCAATCTCACTGACTGTGTTTTTCCCTTAAATAAGTAGTAGGGTTGAATGGGTTTTGTCCTTAGCATAGAATTATCAAGTACAAAATGTGCTCAAAAAGCTTCCATGCTTGAAGATATTAAAGGCTTCCAGATTATTTGTTTGAATATAAAGTACACTTGTTCTTGCTTAGTTAATTGGTTACAGGCTTGAACTTTAAAAATGATCAGATCAGCAATATCACAATATCATTGAAAGAGAGGACATAAGAACAAGAGCACTTGGAGAGCACAAAACTTCTGCCAAACCCAGCAATTACTCACATGAACCATAATGTAAAAATCATCTTATCTCAAAACATTAAAGAGTCCTTTAAAAAAAATCCCTGGATTGTCCTAAGTAAGAGTCCTGGGCTTGGAAAGGGCTTTTTTTTTTTTTTTTTTTTTTTTTTTTTTTTTTTTTTTGGAGTTTGCATGTTCTCCCCACGCTTGCATGGGTTTCTTCCAGGTACTCTGGTTTCCTCCCACAGTCTAAAGACATGCACACTAGGCTAATTGGCTCTTCTAAATTGCCTCCAGGCGTTAATGTGAATGTTTGTGCATGTGTTGGCCCTGTAATGGTCTGGTGAGCTGTTTAGATTGTACCCCACCTTTGCCTAGTGCCGGCTGAGATAGGCTGCAGGCTCTCCGCAACCTTAATAGGATTAAGTGGTTTGGCAAATGAGTGTGTGAGTGAAATTTTGATCTGGATCATCTCCAAAATCTAATGGAGTCTTCCTGGTCTAAAGCCCCTCCCCGAAAAATCTCAGGAAAATCTGTGCATAATATTTTTGCGTAATTCTGTTAACAAATAATCACACAAACCGAGGGTGAAACATAACCTACTTGGCAGAGGCAATATGAGGACATACTTTCCTTTTTTTCTATGATCTTCAGAAAATTCACCAGATGCAACTTCTTGCTTAATACGTGACTTGGTGAAATATTGCAAACATTTCATGGCATGAAAATATTTCGAGCAGGCTTTGGTGAAGGCTGCATGTGGCAATAAAATTGACTTTCCTAAGCTGTGTGTGATGAATAATTAATAAGAAAGGATGTTTCAAGCATGGGATAGTAAATTGATTCAAACATTTTATTAGTTGTATTTTAAGGTAAAAGATGGTTATGATAGGTTAGAGCAGGGCATTATTATTATTTTTTTTAAACATATTAAGTTATCTAAAGAAGAAATACAACGGTACTAGGATATTCAGTTCAGATAAATAGGGTAGCTTAGATCACAGAACAAATTTACATCTTGTTTCTCAATTCAGTCAGAAGAAGGACAGAGTAAACACCAAGACTGGCTTAGTAGCTTCTCTCATTGATAACAATGAGTTTGCTTTTTTGTTGCACAGCAATGCAATTTCTATTTTGTCTATTTAATTATCAGGACACATGATCCCCAAAAGAGCTGACCCTAATAATACCACTGCTTTGACATCATGAGAGCTGTTTGCCTATTGTAGGAAAGGGACTGTGCCTTCATTACAGAGTCACAGTGTTCTCGTTTTTCTTCTTACAAGATATATGGCTAGTTATTATTATTACATTCCTTCATAATATATCCAAATGATGCAGTTCTGCTGAGTTTTATGGTTATCAGGATTTATCACAATGTTTTATGCTGCGTTAATTGAAGCTATTTTTTCCCATAGCTCCCTCAAGGTTTTCAAAACCTTCTCCTATTTCAAGGCTACTTTGCCACTGTTTGTTTATCTTAAATGCAAATGTCATGGAATGCCATTGAAAACACTCATTCTGCACTCATTCAACTCTGCAGGGTCTTTGAAAAGGTCATGGTTCCTGATTAGATTTTGCTATTTATGCAATTTTCCTCTCTTACCACTAAGCTGTTTATTCAACCATGCATATTCAACTTGAGTTTGATTCATTTATTTATTGATTTATTCTTTTAATGATTCCATTTTCATTTCTACAAATGCATTCTATTAACAGTGATATCAAATAGATTCAGAGCTGGGAAAGTCATTTCCATTTCGAGAGCTATTTATAGCCACTCATCTCATATTGACAGCAGGAATAAGGGAAGGGGATATTGAAATCGAAATTTAACACAGACATGCAGGTGTGAACCAGGGCAGGAAAGTTAAAAGAAAATGAAGAGAAGCGTGACCAGATGAGCGTGTGGATGTGTCTGGTTTTTAACAGTTTTACTTTTAATTTTTAGGATAAAATTAAAAATTAAAAGGATTTGATAACATTTTATATTACTTTTCAAATACATAAATAATAGATTATTAGTGAAAGTGTAGATTCAGCTTCAGCTTGAAGCCTAATTCTCCCAAGTGGATGATTGCTAAAAGGTGGGAAGAGGTTAAGGAGGGGGTGCATGCAAACTTCTGCAATGATGAATCTTGGTCAACATATGTTTTAAAAGACTCCCAAGCAAGTGAATGGGGTTGAGTGGAAATGGGTTTCTCACATTTGATTAGAGGATGCTAACATATTTATTTATTCATTCATTTATTCATTTTTTAAGCTGCTTAATCCTAATTAGGTTCACGGGGAGGCTGGCACCCATCTCAGCCGACTCTGGGCAAGGGTGAGGTACACCATGGACAGCTTGCCAGACCATTGCAGGACCAACACTCACACAACAATTCACACTCACATTCACACCTAGGGGCAATTTGAAACAGCCAATTAGCCTACTGTGCATGTTTTTCGACTGTGGGAGGAAACCGGAGTACCCAGAGGAAACCCATGCAAGCACGGGGAGAACATGCAAACCACTTTATTTATTTATTTATTTATTTTCTGAATAAATTATCTTAATGGCATAGAGAAGTACTGAACAGTTGACTTTTTTTAACAGTTTTATTATTAAACAATTATAGGATGGAGGGCCTTTCCATAGACAAGCTTGTAGCCATCAGAACCTAATTTCTGTGAATAAAACTGATAAAATTATGATAATTATGACGTACGTTGCCTGGCCAAATCCCCTTAAATACAGCATGTACTTGCCATGGCATTGTTGCTTAAGTTGGTCTGGTCAAGGTTCAAGCAACATTATGTGTCAGCAAAATTACATCAGTTGACAACCTGAATGTACTCAATGACCAGCTTATCCCATCACTGGACTTTTTCTTTCCTGATGGTACAGATATGCAGATATAGATTTGGCGTTCAAACAATGAAAGAGTGGTTGAGGGAGCATAAGGAATCATTTTCACACCTGAACTGGCATCACAGAGTCCTGACCTTAACCCTATTGAAAGTATTTGGGATGTTCTGGAGTAGACTTTATAGAGTGGTCCCCACCACATTCAGCTGAATGGGAGTATTTTAAAATATAAGCTGATCAAGATTCAATTCAAGATGAACTAATCTCTGAATGTAAATAATTGGTGTGATGTTGCTGAAGTCAGAACATGCTGGAATCAAGACAAAAAGTGATCTAACAAAATATTACATTGTGGGACTTTTGCTTTTTTGTCCGGGTAGTGCAGATCTCTCAAAAATAAATTAATTTTGGTCTGGTAAAGAAGGAAAAAAACACCTTGCTGCCCGTTGGTTTTCTTTTCCTTCCTATTTTTTCCCCCTTTTTTTTGTTCTACTAATAAAAAGACTTTAAACATTAGGTGACATTTTATAGCAAAATAGAAAAAGAACAAAAAAAATAAAAAACACTGATGTTGAATGTATTTTTTTTCTTACTTCTTCTGTTAAACAAATAATATGTCAGTCACTTTTCAGTTCTGAAATGAAAGGCAATTAATGACTTGTGTGCAATATTTTTTTTTCTTTTTTTTCATCAATCAATATTTCAAGAAAAACAAATAGTACATATGAAAAATACACATGTTGAGTGGCAGGAGAAAAAAGTACTTTAGCTGTTATTAAAAGAAGGAGAGCATGTTCTTCTCATCCCCTCACACATTTGGCGAAGGGTTACAGGGAGGTGAGATGCCTATCTTAGCCAACACTGGGAAAAGTCAGGGTACACACTGAACAGCATGCCAGACCACTGCAGGGCAAGCACACATGCAACCATTCACAATCACACCTTGGAGCAATTTGGAACAGCCAATTAGCCTAATGTGCCTAAAATCAGAAGTCCAAGTCCAAGACTGGTGTTATAAGAGTACCACGGCTCCTTTAAGAGTTGAATCAACTTTAGCCCTGAGGGAAATAAATAAATAAATAATTGCATTTCTTGACTGCATTTCTTGACTTAAGCAAATGAATGAAAGGCGAACACTGAGTTTCTTTTCTTCACCTTTCACGAACTCATTCATTCATTTTCTGAACCGCTTAATTCTAATTAGGGTCGCGGGGAGGCTGGCGCCCATCTCAGCCGACTCTGGGCGAAGGCATAGTACACCCTGGACAGCTCACCAGGCCACCTTTCACTAACTGATTTCTCTTTTCATTTGTATTCCCTGTACTGTAATTTTAATTATCCGTCTAACGGGTTCATGGTCAGTGTTGCCATTGATGTTTGGTGTTGTTTTGCTCGATGAAAGTTTTCCTGTCTACCTGAGTTAGAGTGTGTATGTGTGTATGTGTGTGTGTGTGTGTGTGTGTGTGTGTGTGTGTGTGTGTGTTTTCTGTGAGTCTGAACAGTGATGCATAAGCATTTTTTATTTATTTTTTGGTTTTCACTTATATATCAGTGACGGGGCATGGACACGGGACAACCATCAAAGTCAAATCCCATGCTCCCCTCAGGAACTCCATTATTGTGTCCCAGGAAATGACAGTAGGTCCAGGCTTACAGTACATTCCTCACACTAGTCACTTCCCATCTGGTTATGTTGCAGTGTTTGTTCTTACTTGAGAGGGTTGCAAGCCTGCTGCAAAGCCTGTTCTATCCTACAACTAACTACATACTTTTTCAGTTTGTCTCACTGAAGGTGTTAAATAATTCATAGAATCAGTGAATAATGTGCTTTAATATTAATAGCCAAGTAATACGACAGCATGTTAAGTGGTTAAGAATGAGAATGGTACTGCTGATGACAGATGGCTAATACTTTTGCCTTTCACATTTTTTTTTTAATATCTCTTTTCTGATAGCCCACAAATGAGCCCAGTATGGTGTGGGCAGCTATAAATAGATAATCACCACATTCCTCTGTGGACCTTATTGTTGGTAAGCTGATGTGAGTTCTGTGCCCTAGAATTGACTATTTCTGTGAGGAAATGAGAAGCTTTTGTTGCAGTTTATTAGATGTGTGCCCCACTTAGCTGGTGAGAGTGTGCATACTTTAGGCTCAATGTTGAGAGCGAGGTATGGTAATGCATGTGCGCGCGCGTGTGTGCGTGTGTGTGTGTGTGTGTGTGTGTGTGTGTGTGTGTGTGTGTGTGTCAGAGGAGAGGAGATGAAATGCAAAATAGGCAGAAAATGAGAGAAGGACTGTGTTTCATGAGAGAGATAAATAGCTACAGGATATTACTCAGCTCTTCCTCATTATATGGTCTCATCATCACAAACAACTTTTGTTTTGCCCTTCTATGATATACATATTGCTTTGGAGTGGGGATGAATTTGTTTGGGCAGCTGTGACAAGTGATCATGCACAACACTGAAGATCATAGATTGCACCCTCAAAGTAAATGCAACTATAAAATGGAATCTCAGCTCAGCAGGGATTTTGCATTGCTCTGGCTATATTTCTTACACTGTAGCCACGTGGGATGCCCTTAGTGGGAGAAAAAGAAACTGGTGGGCTGGTTCAGTATCATAAAATCAATCTGGCAAATATTACTAATTTACTTACATTTAAATAGTGACTTTTTGTAATGGCATTCTCTACCTTCTAAAGCTTTTTTTTTTAGGACTAAAGGGAAAATGCAATAATCCCAAATTTCCATTATCATCTTAGAGTTTTGTCCCACTTTATATGACAGATCCACTCAGGCAATTACCTTCACCATAAAATTAAGTTTTAGTGGAGGTATTGTAATCACTGTCGTTCATTTGTCTGTTTATTAATTTGTCTATGAACAAAATTCTGACCACATGAATGCAAGGATTTTCATCATTCCTGGTGGAGACCTCACCCTACTTGAGTCCCAGAAATTATTTGATTTCGAAATGCAAAGGTCAAAGCTGAAGGTCAGAGTAAGTTCACAAAGTTTTGGAAATAAAGATTATTTGAGGAGTCCACTTGGAAAACCTGCTTAAACAAGTTTTGCAAAAATAAATAAATAAATAAATAAAAGTTTCCTTTAGCCA
>JAQMYF010000023.1:44646081-44662235 GCA_030014195.1 Neosilurus mollespiculum
TATATATATATATATATATATATATATATATATGTGTGTGTGTGTGTGTGTGTGTGTGTGTGTGTGTGTGTGTGTAGATTTCCGTATGTATGTTGTATAAATATAGACAATTGTAAATTTTCTTATTGAGATTTTTATCTTTATCTTATCTTTTTCTTTACTTGGCATGGAGCTGTGTGCACAGAATTTACATGCATTTATAACATGAATTATATTATGGCCTTCTTCTTGGACCAGCCGTTCAGTATACAGAAGAAAGAAAAAAAAATAATAATCCTGCCAAGTCACCAGTTTCCAAAAATGAACAAGTACAAATGGTGTTGATACAAGATAGCCTTTTCTTGTATATAACTGTCTCAGTTAAGCAACCCAGTGCTGTGATTTGGGGGAACTATTCTTGGTAAAATTTCTTCTCCTTAGTATTAGATGTGCATACAATATATAACCAAGGAATGTGACAGCCTGACCAACACACAAATATGTGGACCTTCTTCAAAATTTTGCCATAACCTTGGATGAACATAAGTGTTAAGAAAGTATTTGTATGCTGTAGAATTAAGATTTTCCACCAGTGAACCTTTAAAACTTTTCTAGTATGATAAAGCCCCTGTTTGCAAAGTGAGTGTCATAAAGATATGGCTTGTCAAGGTTAGTCTGGAGGAACATGCCTGGTCTGCAATAGCAGTTGGATGAACTGGAATACTAAATGACTGACATGAGTGCCTGGCCTCAGGAACATTCTTGTGGCTGATTAAGTACAAATTCCAAAATCTATTTGAGAGCCTTCCCAGAAGGGTGAGAGTCTGATTCCATATTAATGACAATGGAATACAAAGCATATAAGCATTGTATTATACTAAATGGGAAAGGATGTCAATTGGGATGTGAGTCCTGTTTCCTCCACCTGTCCCTTTTATTGTTACGGTTATATATCGGTGTAACTATAAAGCGACAAATAAATTAAAATTAAGGGTGTGAGGTTGCTTTTAAACAATTATTACTTGTTTAATGATTTTTTTTAAACATTTTTTTTGGATTCATGCCAGAGGTGGCAACATCTATGGTTTAGCTTTTACAATTAAAAATAACTGGGTGGGGAATTTATGTGTATTTTTCCTTTGTAAATATGTTATCAAGGTGAAGTTTGACCTAACCATTCAAGTCCTATTAATCCCATAGTCTATTTATTTTTAACTGGCTAAGCCCTCTGTTGAATCCATGTCCAGGCTAGTATCAGATTAGTCAGTGTTGTTGTTATTTGATTCACTTGGCACATTACTGCCACCGTCATTCATACTGCTGTTCTCGCTTTCAAAGTCACTTTCATTTATTTAGTTCAGTCTGCAAGTCCGAAAAGAATGTGTAATACCTGCGCAAGACTGACATGATGCCGCTTAATAGTTGCCAAAAATCCCAATGAAAGTAGCTGATATTAGCCAGAAGCAGCCCCTGAATCATTCAAAAGCCATGATTAGATGTGCTCTGATTGGCTATACATGACTATAAACGTATGTCTATTTATAGCCTGACCAGCAGCTGGTTAACCAGCCTGCAAGGTATATATACACGATAGAGACAGGACAAAAAAACATCCAGGCGGGTTCTAAAAGTTAGGCTGCTCTCTAATTCTTGGTAACATTAGTTAAGTACTTAGTATACAGCCATCCTTTTAACACATTCTGTGAGTATGAGAGGGATGAAGTAAGCATACAACTTACACATACTCCGCCACTACCTTACCTATCCTTTGCCATAGATGTTTATAACATTAGCTAACTAATTTAACAAGAGTAAATCTCTGTTGGCTTGTAGTTCACAAAAAAAAATATATATATATATATTTAGTTTAGGCTCCTTGTGATAGAAGCTTGATGCACAAATTATCTCTTGTGTGATTAGATCATTTATTTAACTCCCCTTGAATGCTGTTTTCGCTTTGGTTTACGATTTTCTATTATTTTCTTCTATAAGCTTCTTTTTGGGGCTACAGTGGCTCAGTGGATAACACTGACACCTCACAGCAAAAAAAAAAAAAAAAAAAAAAAAATCAGTGTTCAAATATCAGACAAGGCCCTTTCTGTGTGGAGTTTGTATGTTTTCCCTGTGCTTGCATGGGTTTCTTTCAGGTGCTCTAATTTCCTTCCAGTCCAAAGACATGTACATTAGGTCAACTGCATGCTCTAAATAGCCCATGGGTGTGAATGTGCGTATGAATGGTTGTTTGTGTCGGCAATAGATAGGCAACCTGTTCAGGGTGTACCCTTCTTCTCACCCAAAGTCAGCTGGGATTGGCTTCAGCTTCCCTCACAACCCTGATAGATAAGCGGTGTGCCTAATGAATGACTGGATGGAGGAATGGATGGATTCTTCTTATTATTATTTGGTTATTAAGAGTCTCCAGCTGAATTATAGGATACCATGGTGTAGCCTATTATTAAATGACTATTGATTATTCAGTCAACCCACATTTTGATTATTATTAGCATAGAATTATGTGTATTCAGGTACAGCCTTACTGCATAACCGTCAGTGTGTCTCTGCCCTGCGATGGCCTGGCGAGCTGTCCAGCGTGTACTCTGCCCTCGCCCAGAGTCGGCTGAGATGGGCGCCAGCCCCCCTGTAACCCTAATTAGGATTAAGTGGTTCAGAAAATTAATGAATGGATGAGAAAATGAATGAATGAATGAGATACAGCCTTAGTCTTGTTAACTAATTGAAATCATAATTGTGTTTTCTCTAAAATTAAGGAGCTGCTAATCTTTATATAATAGTTACACTAGAAGTTTGCCCTGCAGGCTGCTGATTGCCTCAAATTGTTAAAGAAAGGAGATACAATCCTGTTTTTCTTAACATGCTAGGATTTTCTTGTTAGCAGTGTTGCCACTTCTGTCATCCCATGCAAATGTCTTTTCTCACTCTTTCTTTAACCTTTTAAGACTCAACAGTTTCATAACAGAGTTTTTTTTCTGGTTCTACTAGTGGTAATTACCTTCATCTTACCATTCAGTGGGTGCTCAGGCTGCTGACAACATGCTGGAATCGCTTGGGACAAAGGAGGTTTGTCAAATTAAATTTCCAGTGCATTGATTCATTTTGGTGCTAAAGCTAGTTAAACAGAGTTAGAAAGGAGACTTCAGGTCTCTCTCTAACTCTAACACCCACACACACACACACACACACACACATCCACTCCTGCTGTCGCTGGAGGTGTCAAATGTTAGAGACGTACAAGGAGTGATGAATGGAAAGTGTTAGGACTGGCTGATCTGCATCTTTACTGTCTGTAAAAAGGTGCTTTTGGGTTCAGGTGGCAGCAATAAATCAAGGTATCTCTGAATACACTGCAGTCTCTTTAAACAACAGAGGCCTTTTCACTGTCTTTCTGTTACCTTTGCAAAATAATGGACCAAACTTGCACTCCATCTTTCCTTTACTGAGAAATGTCTCTTCCTGAGTGTGCTGTTCTGCTGAATTCACTCCTCTCAGGAAGCTTTATTTACTTTCTATCTGCTTTGCGCTTATGAAGCTGCAATCCCTTCATGTTAAGGCCTGTCTGCAGGCACTGTGTAGGATGTCAGGGCTTGGATGATGTCTGGCACTTTTCGATAAGAGCAGAACCTAGGCCTCTGTCTGAATGGGGTCTGGGCACCCACATCAGGAATGTTTTATTTCTTGTGGTTGCTAGTATCTGTGATAAATCCATTCAGATCCTGGCTGATTGGATCACATATGGGGTGTGCTAAGTGGAGGTTTGAAGGAGGTCAAGTGTTATCTGATCATTCAGCCCACTAATGGAGGATGTCTATTATCTTTACATTATTTGTAGCGTGGATGGAAGCATTCCTCACTCAGAGGTGGCTGATATACATGGGATAGCAAGATTATGTCCTTCTTGTCTTGCTAAACGATAAAAAAGGTACTAAGCTGTTTTGAAATTCCCAGTCACACGTCTTATATATACGTACCACATTTGGGCCTATTTTCTACCCTATGAGGCTAAAAGTATGTGGTTACTTGACCACCACACCTACGTGTGTTTGTTGAACATCCAATCCCAAAACCATAGCAATTCATCTTCAAGTCGGTCATCCCCTTTGAGCTACAATAACCTCCACTCTTCTGGGAAGGCTTTTCACTGGAATTAGGAATTTGGCTTTAGGGATTTGTGGTCATTCAGCTATTTAGGCATTAGAGAGGTTGGGAAGTGCTCACGGGTGAGAAGGCCTGGCATGCAGTCGGTATTCCAATTTCAATGGTTTTCAGTGGGGTTGAAGTTAAGGCTCTGTGCAGCCACTCGAGTCCTTCCACACCAAACTTGGCAAACTATGTCTTCATGGACCTTAAATTGGGCATAGTCTTAATGTCAAAGTCAATAAAAGGAAATAAAGCCCTTGGAGACTCTGTGTTTACAGTGGACCATATATATAGTGTGTCCCACTGTGTGGAAAAGATGAGATGCAGATGCAGGGAGGCAGTACTTAAATAATATCTATTTACTAACACAGGCACATATAATGAAAACAGTTCACTTACTGAGGCAGACTAACACAGGGAAAATGTGAGGACTAATTGAAGCAGAGCAAACAAACACACATAGATTAACTATCTAGCAACATGTAGGGTAGCTGCATCTCTGCAGCACTGCATACAGTCGCGTTGGTTTCCATGACTCCCACCATGTCACGTTTTGGGTGCATTTATATCGTCCTCATCATCAGCTGCTTGAGGTGCAGCTTGATTTCCTGCAGCTCTGTTCTGCTTGCTGAGCCTGATGGGGTTAGCTGAAGGAACACTGTAGTTCTTCTGCCCTGTAAACCTGGAAGCACTGGGAATGTTGCACTGTCTATTCCTTCACTAGCTTTTATATGAGGAAACTAATGAAATTAAATAACAGGCTTAGTGACAGTACAGTGAGGTGGTAGTTACAAAATGTAAAGCTACAATACATTTACAGTATTTGAACAGTCCACTGTTATTGTTATGTGCAGGGTTTCACTGTAGCTTTGTGCACTAACACACTGCCTGAATGGAACTCATAATTTATTTCTGTTTTGGTGTAGTTGTTGAAAGAACACAGACTTTGATGAGCTGATGAAAGTGCTGCAACGACAGATGACAGTACAAGTATGGCTTTTATGAGTGCACCGTTTTAATTAAAAATGCTGTCTGATAGCTGGATAAAGGCTCTATATCATTTAAGTGTTTGGTATTATCTGGTGTCTGGTTGGGTTGCTTTTTTCAGACTTGGCAACCATGCTAAACGCTGTCATGATTGCTCACCAAAGACATTTTAGACTCTAGGAAGTGCCATGCGTGAATGGTTATCTGGTTAAACCCTACATTGCATGCTGGGAAGGAGTAGCTTTGGACTGACTGTAACTGTGACAAGGAGGCTCATTAATACTTACACACTCATACACACACAAACAAACTACTATTGCTAAGAGAATATAAGGATATTAGAGAAAAAAAAATCAGTTAGTGACGTAGTATTCTCAGGATGACAAGACCTTGCATTACCACTGCTGTCCACTTTCAGTAAGGTTTATAAATCAGTCATCCGAGGGCATGATCCCAGAAGAGGAGCTGTAATCAGAAAGCAACAACAAAAAAGGCAGACATTTGTAGTAATTACTGGTAATGTGCTCCTAGAGCAGCACACTACAGGGGAATTGTGGGTCTCTGATTTGTCCATGCAGATAAATTTACAATGAATTCTGGGAGTTCAGGCTATTTCAACCATGTAAGAAAAACACACACTTACAAACATGTAAGTAATGTCAAATTCATGATAAATAACGAAACTGAAATGCAGAAATAGAGGCTCATACATCAACATACAAAATTAAAAAAAAAAAAAAAAAAAAAAAAACAATCTATCTATCTCAGGTAGGCAGACAAACCAAGCAAAACAACACAAAACATTAACAGGAACACAGCACATGAACTCAATTCACTGGATAATAAAGCTAACAAGACAGGTGATACAAATGAATGCAGAAATCAGCTAGTAAAATGCAGTGAAAATAAATTTCAGTGTTAATCTTTCTTGCTTCCGCACTAGACTGTAGTCTGGAAATGCACTGGAGACTTTATTAATTAATTAATTTATTTATTTTCAGGGCTGAAGGTGATTCAGCCTTTAAAGGAGCCTCATACTCTTATAACACCAGACTCAGATATCTGTCAATAGAGATATTTATCGGGGGCTTCACCTTTGGGCAGTGCCTTAATCTATGTATAATTTTCTGTAAAATGCTATTAAATATTAAGCCATGAAAATTAATTCAATATTGAATGCTAAGAGATTGTAAGGTTCAATAGTCAGAAATTTTTGGCTTGTCATTAGAAAACACGTACAATATAAAGGACAACAAACAAAGTGGACTACACTTATATTAAAAGTATTCATTTAGTTACAGCTCTTTCTTATTTAGATACTACTTCTTTCTCATATGCTGGTTTGGGAAAAAAAAAATCACAAAAGTTTGTAAGAAAAAAACTTCAGTAATGAGTCCATTGCAATCTGTCTTGTAAGCATTTACAAACAAAGCTTGTTACAGTGGTTTGCTCAAACTTCAAAATTTTGCTTCAGCTCTTGTGGCCAAATTATTTCAGCCTCACTGAGCCTATCACCCAAAGAGCACAACAATCATGGTGAAGCATGATATCATGCTATGAATTTAGTCCTCTTCACATGGAACTGAGGCTCTAGTCTAGTTAATGAGAATTATAGAAAGCCACCATTAGACAGTAACCACCTTTCAAAATAGTAATGATCCAAAGAAAAGATTAGTCAACAAAGGAACAGGTCAAGAAAAAGATTTTGGAATGAAGTGGTTGGAGCCATTGTGTATCTTGAAGATGGCTGTGCATAGAATGTGTCCTGAAAGTCTGATAGATGCAGAGCATTTTGGAAAGAAAATGTGGAATAAAATTATAACATGAAAATTGGTTGAATCCTTGAATCCTACTAAGGTCACGAGGAGCTTACCTCAGCCAACTCTTGTTGAAGGTGGGATACATCCTGAACAGCTCACCAGTCCATCACAGGTTAATACACACACACACACACACACACACACACACACACACAACCATTCACATACACACATAGGGGTAAATTGGAATAGCCAAGTAGCCTAATGTACATGCATTTGGTCTGTTGGCGGAAATCGAAGTACCTGGAGGGAATCCATGTAAGCATGGGGAGAACATGCCATTTCCACTTAGAAACGCTCTTGCCAAGTCCAAGAGTCGAACCCAGGACTTTTTACTGTGAGGTAGGCTTGTTAACCACTATGCCACTGTGTCATCCTCAGCTGGTAGACTCTTTCCCAAAATTTGAAGTGCTGTATTACACCACCTTGTTGCCAGAACAGAGAAGAGTTTAGATGGTTGTCTTTTGGTATAAGGAGGGACCAGTCTAGGAGTGCTTGAGGATTGGAAAGAATGCGGTGCAGAGCAGAGTGGGATAAGTGCTTTAAGATGCAGGTCCATTTTTGGATTTTGTAGGCAAGCACTAGTGTTTTGGTGGGGCCGGATGTTGGGCTAATGATCAGGAGGTCGTGGGTTTGAATCCCCATTGGACCCCCACCATGCTAAGACCCCTGGGCAAGGTCTTAATCACAAATGTGCCTCTGTCCACCCAGCAGTATAAATGGGTACCAGTAAAAATACTGGGAAGGTAACCTGCAATGGACTAGCATCCCATCCAGGACGAGTTGAATGCCTAGTCGCTTCATGTTAGAGAAACCGGGGATAAGCACCAGCCTGATGAGCCACTAGGCTTGAGTGTAAAAGTCCAATAGACTTCTAGTGTTTTGAGTCTAATGCGAGCAGCTACAGGAAACCAATGGAGAGCACATAACAGAAGAGTGGTGTGGGAGAACTTGGGAAGGTTGAAAACAAGCTGTGCAGCTGCATTCTGGATCAGTTGCAGAGGTCAAATGGCACTCAAAGGCAGACCTGCCATGAGTGAGTTGCAGTAGTCTAGCCTTTACATGACAAGGAACTGAACAAGTATCTGAGTGGCCTTAGTAGAAAGAAATGAACGAATCCTTCATATGCTAAAGAAGAGAAATTAACATGATCGAGAAGGATTAGCAATATATTAGGGGGGGGAAACAGGCAATTGTTCATGTTTACCCCAAGGTTTCGTGCAGTGACTGAAGGAGAGATGACAGAGTTGCCCAGGGAAATTACAAGATCTTGATGTGGGGATGAGTCAGCTGGGATGAACAGCATTTCAGTCTTGCTGAGATTAAGCTTCAGCTGGTGAGCTGCCATCCATGATGAGATATTTGCCACAGATTGGTTTCTAAATCACAGTGCGGCACTTTGGCATAGTGGTAAGCAGCCTCAGTTCACTGCAGCAAGGTCATGGGTTTGAACCCTGTGGTGACGAGGGCATTTATTCATGTGTGGAGTTTTGCATGTCCTTGTACTTGCATGGGTTTCCTCTAAGTGCTCCAGTTTCCTCTCACAATCCTAAGACATGCACATGAGGCTAACTGGTTATTCCAGATCACACCTAGGTGTGAATGCAAGTGTGAATGGTTGTGTGTGATTGTGTGTTGGCCCTGCAGCCTTTTTGTTGTGAGACTGAAGTGCTAACCACTATGCCACCATGCCACCCATGAGATACTTTGGATGTTTTATTTTATTATTTTTTACATTTTATATTGTATTAATTCGGCCAGGGAAAGTTAGACTTCTGCATTTAACCCATCCAAAGTGAGCAAACACACCTAAAAAGTGAGCGTACACACACTCGAGTCAGTGGACTGCCACGTTATGCGACGCCTGGAGAGCAGTTGGGGGTTAGGTGCATTACTCAAGGGCACTTTAGCCATGAATGTTGAGGGAGGGAAGGTGCAGCTCACCCCCAACCGCAACACATTTTTCCTGCTAGTTCGGGAATTGAACCAGCGACCTTTCAGAAAGCTGCTTCTCTAACCATTAGGCCACGGCTGCCTCTGTTTAATTTTCAGATTTGATATTAAAAAGCCAAAATGCTGGAAAATGTTGCAATTTAATGCAATGAAGAACCACACACATCCAGGCACATACAAAAGGGCAGTGGATTAAAAGAATGTCGACACAGCATATGCTGTGAGCTACTGGTTGATTAACCTGGTGTTGTCTAATTTTTCTTTAACTTGTACAAAAAAAAAAAAAAAGATATTATTATAGTATAATTTGTGCACAATGTGATATCCTTCCTCTCAATGTTGCTTATGTTCCCTCTCCATATTATCTATCCCACTGGGATTTATTTGTCCCATAAGGGCTTGGTGAGTTACGGATAAGGAAAAGCAAGGTGGCATACACACATTCATTATCAACAGAAGACTGAATATATGTTTGTGTGTAAGAGTTGAAGTGATTAGCAGCAGAAATAACAGGACAGCTGTTGGGGGAATAGAGGTGGGAGTGAAAGCTGGATGGTATAAGGGGCTTTTAATAAAGCTGACCTTTCTGTGGTGGGCTTGTTATTAAAAAAAAAAAAAAATGCCTGCTTTGGGGATGGAATGAAAACATTTGCATCCTAGCACAAAAATGGGCTGGTAGAATCCTGGCCATGGTATATGGAATATGCCTGAGGTGGTTTAATAAGACAGTTGTTCTCTAAATGGGACTTGAGGCTTGAGATTTAATCTCTGATGGCTAGCTGGTTTTGTTAATGAATTTAAAAAATTGTGATTCATCCAACATTTTTCCAAAATAGTTACCAACGAAGGTCCAACAAAATTGCTATTCATCTAGTGTTAACTAGCTAGCTACTTTTTTTATGCTTTCACCCTTTTTAGTTATTCTTTGTAGCTCTTAATTCAAAGTTGCTTTTCTGTATTCCCTATCAATGCCAGATATTGCTGTTTTTTTGTTTTGTTTTTTTTTACCTTTGCCACAAATTTTGATGATTTCTTTTCTAGAGCAGGGTGTAATACAAGTAAGAAAGCATTACATTTTAGAGGTGATATGCACATGGGATCATGTTCAAAAAAGAAGGAACACATTTAACATGGGGCATAACTTTAAAAAAAAAATGTCTCAGCCAGGCAGCACGATGATGTAGCGGTTAGAACATTAGCCTCATAGCAAGAAGGACCTGGGTTTGAGTCCTGGGCCCAATGAAGGTGTTTTTATGTGAAGTTTGCATGTGGGCTGTTTCATGGTCAGGTTGTCTTTTTAAAATTATACAAGGGACCCCTTTACGTAGGCACTTGCATAGTTTATAACTGTCTCAGGTAGTCCCAGCTACACTAGTGAAATCTTTTCTCAATTCCGATAAATAGTGTTATCAGAAGAAAATATTGCTACAATTTTGATGAAGTACAGAATTCATTTTTTCTCCACTGTAATAAAAATAGTAATAGAAAATACTTTCTGTACAGAGTTCCACATCAGCTTGATAAGCATATCCATTAAAAAGTGTCTTCCCCGGAAAACCACAATTATTATCACTGATGCTGTTTTTACTGCAATTAATAATATATCCAACGAATGTGGCATGAAACCTGCTCAGATAATGTGTTTAGTGAGCTTTTATTCTTAATGCTGTGAATTATTTACAATTTTGATACACTACAAGCAGATGTACTTATTCTAGAGAGCCTGTACCTGTTCTACTTTCACCCAGTGTAATTTAGATACCATTAGGCCTCTAGCTCCGATACTTAATAAAATATTTTATTCTCATATGGTGTTGACTGGTAACAAGAAACCACAAAAACTAGGAGTTTTATTTTTGAGCTTCTGTGAACACAAAAATTATACCCTGATTGTGAAACAGCCCATGTTCTCCCCATGCATGTGTGGGTTTTCCTCTGGGTACTTTGGTTTTCTTCCACAGCCAACAAACATGCACATAAGGCTAACTGGCTCTTCCAAATGACCCTTAAGTGTGAGTGTGAATGGTTGTGTTTGTGTTGGCTCTACGATGGATTGGCAAGCTGTCCAAGGTGAACCTTACCTTCAGACCTTCAGCCTCCCCGCAACCCTATTACGATTAAGTTTGGCAACTTATCTGACAAACTGTATAATACAATCATAAGCAGATTTACATACATTTGCATAATTAAGGTCAATAAGTGCAAATAATTGTAAATTTTTTAGCAAGCCCTTGATCAATGTTCTTTTCAAGTTCCTTTTCCCTAAAAATCTAACTAGCAGCATGTAAAGTGGTAGCTAAGATGATGTGATAACATAAGGGACAAGGAAAATATCTAAATTCTCCTTTGTTCTTGAACCAAGGTGGTGAAATGAACTTTATCTAGAAAAAAAACCCCTCCACCCTCTGAGTTTTCACTGGTGTACTTGTCCTAGTGAACCAGTATCAGAACGTACTCACTGATAGTGACTTTAAAGCACTTCTGTAAGTCACTCTGGAGAAGTATGTTTGCCAAATCTCATAACTCTAAATATACCTAATATTTTAAATATATATATATATATATTTTTTTTTTTCTTTTTTTATTATGTAAAGTGTATATTATGAAACACCTCAAATAGCTTCAGGGATTTTTTTTTTTCAAATATTCAACCATGGAAATAAATTAAATGTAAATGCTTTGAAAATTATGAACTATAGTAATTTTCACATCCAATAAAAAGAACTAGAAAAATTCTGAAAGAAAGAAATTTTGAGATTTGGCTGCAACTGCTGCTGGAAAATATGTGAAAGCTGGTGTGCTGAACTGCAGAACACAGAAACATTCCTCACAGTTTACACAGGTTTCTAAGTAGCTGTGGCAAAACTGGTGGTGATAAATTAAAGAATCAAAGCATATATGCTTTAACTGTAACTATTACACTTTTTTTTTTTTTTTGTTAAAAAGCTGTACATTTTTATTTTTCACAATATACATCAATCTAATTAAATGATTTTTAATTAATCATTGTTTGTTTGCTTTTTTTTTTTTTTAATCAATCCAAACATCAAGGCCCTTAACCTTAAGGAACTTAAATTGCTCAACTGTGTAAAAATTACATATGTAAGTCGCTTTGGATAAGGGCATCTGCCAAATTCCGTAAATGTGAAATGTGAAACAGTTGTGAGACAGAAACATCCAACAAATATTGACTTAAGATTTTTTTTTATTTTTTTAAAAGTATTTAATACTTTTTTTTTAATTAACTTTTTAAAACAATAGAGTAGCCAGCTTAAAGCATACTGAAAGGATAGCCCGGCTCTACACATATTTAGAAACACATACATATCAGTACATATTTACATATTATTTCTATTACATATTTCATCTGTCTGTCTGGAGCCAAACAAAGAGGCAATGTGTGTGCATGACTTGTTTTTGTGTTATAACATGCTGCAAGTGTCTGCATGAGGTGCATGACACATCTGGCCATTGCCATAGTGATTATAGTGGCAGCTAGTGACAGTTACACATACATTTTTGAGTCAAAAAGGCAATGGTGCACGTTTCACTTTTGGACTTCTGATTTGAAAACCGTACTTCACATCGCAATGTGGTTTACAGCGTTTGAGAGACAAGAATTTGGTAAACGCGGTGATATAAATATTTCACTGTACTGAATAAAGTGTTTAAACAGTCACACTCATAATGATTTTAAATGATTTCAAAAAGCTCTATTTTGTATTGACTTCAGTGTAGAATATCACGGTACAGCGTACAGAGGCTTGCCATTTAACTTCTACAAGTGCTGTTGACTCGAAAGTTACATGATCAGAACCAGCACACATTTTTCTGTAAAACCAGCACACATTTTTATGTAAAATCTATTGGTGTAGAGAAAAAATGATGGGAGTAGGACCGAGTTAAAAAACCTTTTTCCAAGATAATCTTCTGTTCTGTGCCACTCTGCTGATGACATCATCCACTCTAGTCCAGGATATTCCATAGTGATTAAGCTGGAAGTTACTGGCATTTAAACTGCCTTTTCAACTGAAATGTGCATAAGGCGCATCTCTCACTTTTGGACTTCTGATTTGGAAACTGTATTTCCTATCGCAGTGAGGTTGAAAGCGTTTGAGAGCCAAGAATTTGGCGAACGCGGTGCTATAAATTATTTCACTGTACTGAATAAAGTGTTTAAACAGTCACGATTTAAAAATTACCCTCATAATGACTTTAAATTATTTAAAAAAGCTCTATTTTGTATTGACTTCAAAGTAGAATTTCCTGGGTACAGAGTAAGAGGCTCGCCATTTAACATGGTGATATGGATATGGTGAACGCAGTGATATAAATTATTTTGCTGTACTTAATAAAAATATAAAAATATTCAAAGAGTTGCGATGTAAATATGACCCTCAGAATGATTTTAAATGATTTCAAGCACCAAAGTTTTGTAATGAGTTCTATTGACAAATTCCTGGTACAGCTGTCAGTCAGAGGCTCACCATTTAATTTCTCCGAGTGCTGCTGACTCGAATGTTACATGGCCAGAACGAGCACACACACACTGTTTTTATGTAAAATTTATTTGTGTATAGTGAAAATTATGGGAGTAGGAGCTAAAAAAAAAACTTTTTTCAAGATCATCTCTTTTCTCACACTCTAGGATGACATCACGCACTCTATTCCAGAACATTCCACGCAATAGACACCCATTATAAATACACAAACTGACTCAGAAATCCTTATGGCACTTGATCAAAGATTAAGAGAAAACCATAAAAGGTAGAAAAAAGCCATGTTTTGTGCACGTTGCCATTAAGTGCGACAAAAGAAGAATAATAAAAAGAAGAAAAATAAAGAGCCCCATTTATCTGGGTGAATAGTAATATGTGTCTGCTCTTAAGTGCAGCCACATAATAACAAATTGGGCTACTATTATAATAAAAACTAAGTTAGTTTAATTGTCACAGTTGTTCCTTATTCAAAAACCACAGGCAAAATGTAAATATGCAGGATAAAAAGTGGTCATACATTGTACCCGTGGGTGAACATTCACGGTAAATATATGAAGGTTTCTTTAATTAGATTTGTGGTATGCAAATGTTTTTTTTACCCTCTCTGTTTTTCTGTAATACTGGGCTGCAAATGAATGGTCACCAAAAGTTTCTAAAATATAAACTTCAGTAATGAATGCATAGCACATAGTCTTTGTAAGATTTTCCATACAAAGCTAATTACAATGGTTTGCTCAAACTTTAGAAATTAGTTCCTGTTCCTGCAGTGTCCAAATTACTTCATCTAAAGTTCTAAGCCTCATTGAGCATTTTGTCTGCAATTAAGCCAGTGATCATTTGATGGAAACATTTGATCACTTGCCTCTGAATTTGCTTAGGTGAAAAGATTTCAAATCAATCAAATAGAAACTCACCAATCTACTTCTCCTCAAATCTTGGGTTGATTAGGCTGTGTTTAATGTCTGAAGGAAGTGAAACTTCTTGGTATTGGACTGGTAAATATGATCAAAATCTAAAGTGGACTATCCGCATTATCTTATACACCATCAACAGCTTCACTTTTTTTTTTTAATAATAGCCATTATCTTGCAGGTAAACAAAAAGTCAGAGCAAATAGTTAATGTGTATTCAAATGGACATTCAACAACACACTATTGTGTCACCATGCAATTGTTAGAAAAAGTCACTGCACACTTCAATATCTGAGCTAGAAAACACCAGACTACACTTCATTTCAATATACCTTAGAAAGTTGTTGATGTACATAATAAGCAAGTCAGAAATAAAACATGACAGCATATATAGATATAGTGTAATCAATGATGAGGTGGTGTGAGGTGACTTGTGAGTTGCCACCCCAAAGTTGATTATTTTTCAATGAATTTCCTCCCCAAACTGTTTCTTTTCCTCTTATAGCAAGTAATCATGTAGCCATAGACAGGTCATGGGAGGACCCTAGAAAAAGAAAGCTAAAACAAGATCAGTTTATTAAAAAAATAAATAAATAACAACTGCTCAAAGCTCAATATTGATATTCATGCTTGTGATGTCTATGACTGTTAGTGTATTTTTAATAAATTTTTGACGTTAATAAACATTTGTTATATAAATATCTATTATCACTTACACTATAGCAGCAACTTGAAAAACGGTATTTTCGCACCAGCCTCTATTTATTTATTTATTTATTTATTTATTTTCTCTCTTTGGAAACTGATAATACAACATACACTCACTCACTCACTCACTCATTTGCCCAACCACTTAATCCATTTAGGGGTGCAGGGATGCTGGAGTCTATCTCAGCCGGCACTAGGCAAAGGCTAGGTACACCCTGAATAGGACAAACTGTTATCTGTTGTAGATAAACAGTAAACACTTCCATCCTAGAAGATTTTCCATGTTAAAAAACACAAAATTTTAACACTGTTACCTTCAACTCCTACGAAAACATTGACTCTGAAGTGTCCTTCATTAAAAGCTAAATTAAAGCGTGATTAAAGAAAACATTAACATAATAACATTTACAATTTTAAGCCCATTTGTGCGGAGCATTCACCATACAAGGCTTTGTGTAAGTTGTTTTCTGTAGAAATATTAATTTATTTAAATAACGGCATTAATATAAACCTGTGATTTGCATTTGGACAAAGTAGAATTGAAATCTCAAAGTTATAATATGAATAAAACTCTGGAGAGGCAATATAAATCTGACCTACTTGCCTGTATTACCACCAACCAATTCCCCATTCTATCCTTCCCATGCTTAAATTATTGGATCTCATTACCCAGTGTGCACATAGGGAAAGTTCATCTACGGTCACACTGTATCCCCTATGGTGTGTCTTCTCCAAGGTTCTTGTTGATGGATGCGGCAAAAAGAGCTGTTGTGCTTACTAAGGGCTAAAGAAGGAAACCTGGTAGGTAATATAAACTTGTACTTTTTTATACAAGTGGTGCATTTCAGTGAAGTGATTGATGAGGCGATTATTGTTGACCTGGGGATGTGATGATTTCATGGCCTGTTTATACTAATCTTTGAATTTGCTAAAGATTGCATCTCCCAGCAGTTGGCATTTAAAAGTTAGGCAGCTTGGCTCACATAGAGAGTAGTGTTTCAGTTGAACATATTCCCATCAGTTAATTCTTACTTGTATTCCACACTTAAGTTGACCTTACCGTTCTAGCCTCTTACTCATATATTACCAGACTGAACTGTCACCCCCCTGATTGCAATATTGCACCTTTGTTAGCAAGATGA
>JAQMYF010000023.1:44667496-44683504 GCA_030014195.1 Neosilurus mollespiculum
ACCCTAATTAGGAATAAGCGGTTCAGAAAATGAATGAATGATATATATATATATAGATATATATATATATATATATATATATATATATATATATATATATATATAGTGTGGGTGTGTGATTAATGTGATCATTACAGCTAGGACTAAATTGACCACATACTGGTCTCCTATTAGCTTTTCTCCCTGTGCTTGAATAGGTTTCCTCCAGGTACTCTGGTTTGCTCCCACAGTCTAAAGACATGCACTTCAGGCTAACTGGCTGTTCCAAATTGCCCCTAGCTGTAAGTGTGAATGGTTGTGTGTGTTGGCCCTGCAGTGGTTGGGCAAGTTGTTCAGGGTGTACCCCACTTTTGCCCAGTGTTGATTGATATAGGCATCAGCCTCCCTGCGAACCTAGTAGGATTAAGCGGTTAGCCAAATGAGTGAGTGAGTACAGCAGTTTGGTCTTCATGGCTGCTAAACTAAAAATAAATTACAAACAAGTTAAAGCTAGCTATAGGTTTAATATGCTCAACTTCTTTACTTGAGAGAAGATTGATGTGGTTTTGTTTCAGATCACCAAATGAGACATGCTTCTTCCGTTTAATCGTCAACAGTCAAGGCTCCTCTAGATATACTTGTAGACTGAAATGTGTCCATGTTCTGCATGCTTTTCAAAACAATGTTTCCATATTTTCAGCCTGCTGTAGTTCGTGACGTATGCCTCTTGATGGCTGTGCTATGAGTCGATTGGACTGGGACAAACACTGACAGGTAGTTATGAGAGAATATCTAATGTAGTAGAGGAGACTGGGAGGCACAGACCTGCTAAAGGGCATGCTTGTGCTGCATTCAACCTAATCAGGTTTCAGCTGTCAAAAATGACTTATATCCTAAGCTGTAACTCTCAGTGATTTTGCACAACAGGAAGGTGTCGGAGTTCAGAGTGAACGCAGACTAATGCAATTAAATACAGTAAATATAGAATGAGGACATAGAATTATTACAAAGAATTAATTTTGTAAAAACTGTCGTAAAACATTTATTTGTATTGCATTGAATACATGTTTATGAGTATTTCAACCTTTACTGTGTAATATATATTTTTTTCTGTCTGTGCCTCTGTGGGCTTCTTTACTCTTCTGTTTGTTTCGGAGTAGGGCTCATCCTCTCTCACACCTCTCATTTTTTCAGTTCCCTTAGTGCGCACAGCATTACTGAGATGTCAAAACAAAAAGATCAGAGAAAGAGGAGCAGACAACTTTTTTGCACTGTTTCTCAGATGCTCAGTTTGCGGGAATAAATTGTGTGAGTCACGTGAAATCATGTGTCTGTCACGGTAACTGACACATCTTGTCAAGCTGCACAATAGTGTTTGATATGTGGTGTGCGGAGAGGGTCACAGTGTACCAGTGAAAGGTACAATTATATCTTGAATATTCTTGAATATCAAATAAAGATTGATAGAATGCCACATTAATGAAGAACGGATGTTCGTATAGCCTGATGCAACAAGGCTGATAGTTGAGAAATAAAAAGTCAGTGCATTATAAAGCACCAACTGTAAAGCAGTTCAAACTAATTTGATTATTTGTATCACACTTTAACCATAGAAATAGATACAAAGCAGCACTACACAAATTGGAATGCAGATTTATATCCTACTGAACAAGATAGATGCATCAGTGAATTAAAAAATGTCCTGACATGACATGACATGAAGAAGTTCTGAGAGGAACCAGACTCTTTTGCAGGAAACCAGATAATAGCATTGTAAATATTCAGACTATACAGTTTACTGAAGCTCACAGCCATAAAAAACAGTGACAAAGTGTTTTTTGTCAGGTTCCTCTATACTATATACAGTGTGTATCTTTTTTTCTTCTTAAGGTAATAGATATGTAAAACATTAATATGTAATATCTATGCATAGAAAACACAGTTTGCTGAGATGCAGGATTTTAATCTAATGACCCCTCCCTTCTTTAGTCCAGAGGACATGGCGTCCATGTTTTCCAAAAAACTGTCTGACTACAGAACAGTTTTCCTCTTTGCCTCAGTCCATTTTATATAAACTTTGGCCTAGAGTTGCATGATAGAGATTTAACCTGCATTTGTGGATGGCACAGCAAACTGTGTACAAAGACGGTTTCTGTAAGTGTTCCTGAGCCCATGCTATCAGAGAATCATGCCTGTTTTTAAATGCAGTGGCACCTCAGGGCCTGGAGTCCTCTCTCTTTATATATATATATAGGCTGAGATGGGCGCCAGCCTCCCCTCAACCCTAATTATGATTAAGTGGTTCAGAAAATGAATGAATGAACTAATGATTTCTGGGCAAGAGCAGCTGTGCCACATCAATACTTTACAGGCATATAGAAATTTTTTCACTTCTTCTTCAATTTTGTGGCCTGATCACAAGGCCAAACTTTCAATACAGGAGCTGGGGCGACGGACACCCACAGTTCTGAGGGGTGATCCATGCCAGGTTGCAGTGTGTGAGCAAAATGAGTGATGCTTGCGCTGATGGTCACCAGTGTTATGTAGTAAATAAATGTGTAAATCCGATGGTTCTGGGACAGGAATTGCCTTTTCAGTGATGGTTTTCTGGATACATATTTGCTAAAAGTGCATCGTTTGATATGTGAATTACGTGAATTCTCCTGATAGTAAAATATCGTTCTGACAATATATGTGACTGCACGCAGTGATTGTGGAACAACAAAAAAGATTTTGGACCCACTGGAAATTGTTCATCCACTGTGTCTTTTAGTTTATTTATTTCTAATCTTACAGGTTTGATTATGTAGTTTTGGTATTCACAAACATGGCTTCACAATTTGTCTCCAGTATTGGTTATACTGGACTATAGTCCAATTACACACACACACACACACACACACACACACACACACACACACACACACACACACACACACACACATAGATAGATAGAACGATATAATTAAGAAGAAATTGATGGTTAGCACATCCACCTCACAACAAGAAGGTCCTGGGTTCAAGTCCCAAGGTTGAGCATTTCTGTGTGGAGTTTGTATGTTCTCACTATGTTTGTGCGGGTTCCCTCCAGGTTATCAGGGTTCCTCCCTGGGGGTTCAGGGTGTACCCTGCCTTCGCCCAGTGTCTGCTGAGATATTCACCAGCCTCCCCATGATCCTAATAAAATAAAGCAGTTCAGCAAATGAGTGAGTGAGTGCAACGTACACTGTGGGATATTACTCCATTTCCAGAATGAATACAAGTTACTACTTTTGTGCAACATTATATTTTAGTATACAATCCCATCATATCTGCATTCTGTATGAGTTGAATGCATTCTATTTCAATCCAAATAAAACGTAGCATCTATTTCAATGCAGCATCAGGGTAACTCCAAATAGCACACACAAAATGTCACTCATAATTGTGAATTATTGAAAACCCACAGTGTATGTTCAGAAGGTGATAGGTGATGGCTGTGGGTGGAATCTAGATTGATGCTTTTTTTTTTATTTTTTTTATTTAATCTCCACTGGAATTTCAGAGTCATCAGAGTCATCCCCTGCATCTCCAATCCTGTTTGCTATTAAAGAATCATTTCAGCAAAAAGCTGATTAAAATTGATTTACAGTTTGGGCATAATTGAATTTAATAATAAAATGATGTCCTGGGGAATCACAGGATGTTATCTAACACTGAGACTGCCCATCTATTTTCTTAATGTAAAGAGATGATGTGAAGGTGGGTGTGGAGACTGCTTGTTATTCGCGAGAAGATACAAATAGTAACAATCCCAAACTGCTGTGACAGCTCCAATCTCAGACAGATTTCATTCAACAGTGTTCCAGTAGTCAGACAATGGAGAATAAAGAAAAGCCAAGAGAGTTGGACTGCCGGAGTTCCTGGGTACCAAATAACATTATGTATGACACATGATGATAACATCAGATTTGTTGGAAGATCATTGTCAGCTTAACACCAACCCCCCCCCCACCCATATAAAACAAACAAACAAATAAATGAAATAAAGAGCTCTGTTTTGATTCCACAGCAAGTTTGTTAAAGAGAAAATAAAAAGATGCCTATTTATCTTTAGCAGTGAACTCCTAAAATCAGGGGTCCTTTAGTGATATCTTACATTTCTATACACTACACAGGAATGGTGCAACCTGATTGATTCACTTTTTCAGAGATATTAGACATTATCCTGAGTGGATAACACTTGAAGACAATGACCACTCACAGTTTGCCATGATCACTTAGAGCAGGCGGTGTTATCATTCTCTGACATTAAAAATGGAAACAAGAAACCATAAACCATTTTTTTTATTATTATTATTTTATATAGCAAAGTTTAATTTTGTTTACATGAAATCTTCACTTACTCTGAATAAGTAGGCTTAAAATATTTTGTTAGCTGCACAGCCCTTTAAGCTGCTGTGCAGAGCTCATCTGATCTGTTTCTGTTGTGATTAATATATACAAATAAAAACTATAAAAAAATCTGTTTTAGTCTGCTCTTCTTTATGTTTTCATGTAGTATATACTTAACGTCTGAATAGGGTTTAAAGAAACGCCATTACTAAGCTCTGAACCACAGACCTAACCTGCCTCTGTCATGGTTAAAACATGCAAATATAAAATAAAGAAATATTGTTTAAGTTTGCTTTTCTTTATGTTTCTGTGTAGCCTATACTCAAAGTGTAAATGTGGTTTAAAGAGATGCCATGACACGGCTCTTAGCCTATGCACCTGCTTGTGCATGCGCTCAGAGCTCACCTGCTTCTGTCACTATTGAAACATAAAAGTTAAAAATAAACAAAAAAATTTATTTATGTGTGTTTTTTTGCTTATGTCCCTGTGTTGTATATACTAAAACAATCATACAATTCAGGCTTAGCAGATGTCACAGTGGATTTCAATTGAACAGTCCCCTCATCATTTCGCCATGAGGACTATTCAGCGACATCTACTTCACTTTCGTGAGCAAACATACTATTTTTTTTTTAAATCTACAAAACATGTAATGATACATGACTGAAAAGGTTGAGACCTATAGTCAATGGTTCATCATCTTTTCAACAAAACTCATACACCAACCATTCAACATGGATTATATATGATGAAAATGACAGCTCTTTGCTGTATTATTTGGTTCCCAATGTGCAAGAGGAGAAGGATGTACATGCAGGCTATTACACTTAAACATGACTTATTTGTTCCCTCTATGTACAATGCTTTATCAATATGAAATATGCAGTGTTATTGACCCAAAATGTAATTGCTATGTTTGTGCAGGCAATCTGACCTGTTTTATTTCTTTTTTCTTTTTGCCTTTTCAGGCCTTTGTGCATGATCTACCATGGCCAAAGTATTCTGCAGCCTCCTGCTTCTGGGAAGTACAGTGATGACAGCCACTGCATGCCCCAAGTACTGTGTTTGCCAGAACCTGTCTGAGTCTCTAGGAACTCTGTGTCCTTCTAAAGGCCTGCTTTTTGTCCCACCTGACATTGACCGTCGGACTGTCGAGCTACGGCTGGGGGGGAACTATATTATCAGGATTACACAGCAGGATTTTGTTAACATGACAAGTCTTGTGGAATTGACACTTTCTCGGAACACAATAAGCTCCATCCAGCCTTTCTCTTTTGTGGATCTTGAGACTCTACGCTCACTCCATCTGGACAGCAACCGTTTAACTGAGCTTGGCCCAGATGCTCTGAGAGGACTGGTCAATTTGCAGCACCTCATTCTAAATAACAACCAGCTTGGCCATATCTCCAGAGAATCCTTTGATGACCTGCTGCTGACACTGGAAGATTTGGACCTGTCCTACAACAACCTGCGGGGTGTACCCTGGGAAGCCATTCGCAAAATGCTCAACTTGCATCAGCTTAGCCTTGACCACAACCTTATCAGCCACATTTCTGAAGGCACTTTTACAGACTTGGACAAGTTGGCCAGGCTTGACCTCACATCAAACCGGCTCCAGAAGCTTCCACCAGATCCCATATTTGCACGATCTCAGACCAATGTGGTGTTGAGTACACCATATGCCCCTGTGTTGTCCCTTAGTTTCAGTGGAAACCCGCTTCATTGTAATTGCGAGATTTTGTGGTTACGACGACTTGAGCGTGAGGATGACATGGAAACTTGTGCATCTCCTCCAAGTCTAAAGGGGCGGTACTTTTGGTATGTGCGTGAAGAGGAGTTTGTCTGTGAGCCACCTTTGATTACACAGCATACACACAAACTTCTGGTGCTTGAAGGTCAGACAGCTAGCCTACGCTGCAAGGCAGTGGGTGACCCCATGCCTTACATACACTGGGTGGCTCCTGATGACCGACTTATCAGTAACTCATCACGAGCCACTATTTATGAGAATGGCACCCTGGACATCATGGTCACCACATCCAAGGATTATGGCACTTTCACTTGCATTGCCTCCAATGCTGCAGGAGAATCCACAGCCTCAATTGAACTCTCCATCATTCAGCTGCCTCATCTCAGCAATGGCACGAACCGTACATCACAACCCAAGTCCAGGCTATCTGACATTACCAGCTCCACAAAAACCAGCAAAGGGGAGACCAAACCACAGCCAGAACAGGTGGTGTCTGTATCAGAAGTTACATCTATTTCTGCCCTGATCAAGTGGACAGTAAGCAAAACAACTCCCAAGGTGAAAATGTACCAGCTCCAGTACAACTGCTCAGATGATGAGGTCCTGATTTACAGGTAATCACTGAAAGTGTCTTTGCCCTTTTATGACTTGTGAATACTAATCAGTCTGGAAAAAACCCTGTCTCCATCCATTCTCTTTTAGACTAAAAAGCTATATATTGTGTATATATTACACTATTCTTGTCATTGTACTGCAGACAGGAATGGAAAGTTCCTTAAATAAAAAAGTATAAATCAGATAGCAAGTAAAATCAGGAAAATATCCTCATTAAATTATACGATTCCCATGTGTTTGTACTTATTTTTTTCTTATCTATTACTCTGCATTTCTCAAAACAATACTAAACCCATGGCTTCAGTATGTAATACAAAACCGAACAGCAGTGCTCCTCAATCCTGTATTCAAAGCGGAGCTCCTTAGTGAAGCACCAAACTCATGCAACATGGCTTGGATGGCTGTCCTGTGTCCACGTGTGCCCACCACAGGAAATCCAATAAGGCTGCCTCGTTACTAAGTTAAGGCTGATTGGATGTTATATATATCGCTGACTTGTATGACGAGGGGCATCATTAAAAAAGCATACATACAAACAAACAAATAAACAAACAGAAAGATTTATTATTAAGAATAAAAGTGAAACCCACAAAACAGGGGCCTATACACCACCGCTCAAACTCTGGCAGAATAAAATTACATCTAACTCAATCTAACTCAGGTAGGCAGACAAACTTGCATTAAGCAAAACAACACAAAACATTAGCTAGTGAAAGGCTGTTTATTTATTTCTTGTAGGGTTTAAGTTGATTTAGCCCTTACAGGAGTTGTGCTACTTTTATAACACCAGCCTCAGACACCTATCGATAGAGATATCTATCAGGAGCTCCGCCTTTAGGCAGTGCCTAAATCTTTTAAAACTTTCACTGGAAGTCAATAATAGTTAAACGTATAGTCTACAATTCACTGCACAAAACATACACACTATTCATATGTTTGAAACAATTAACTTTTTAACATCATGATGACAGATTAGCAAACCAAGATAACTGCATACTCTCTAAATGCACCAATACTGTATACTTTCCAAGCTATTTTACCACCTGTAATATCTCTGTTTAAGGTCACGGTGGTGCAGTGACATAGTGGTTAGCACTCTTGCATTATAACAGGAAGGTCCTGGGTTTCAGCGATCTTGTTGGCAAGTGTGTCTCTGTGTGGAGTTTGTATGTTTTCCTTGTGCTTGTGTGGTCCTCTTTTGTGCTCCTAATTTTGATGCTCTGGTTTCCTCTCACAATCCAAAGACATGCAGTTGAGGGTAACCGGCTATTCCAAACTGCCCCTAGATATAAATGGAAATGGAAATAGATGTTTTCCCAAGAGAACAGGTTTTGCAGAGGGCTTGCAACCCTCTCAAGTAAAAGCATACACTGCAATCGAAAACATGAAAGTGCCCCAATGCATCATGGGTGCAGAATGAGGGTGTGGGTGTGTGTGTGTGTGTGTGGGGGGGGGGGTAGTTATTGAGAAGACATCTTTTCAATTTTAATGATGTTATGTTAATCAGGTAAAACGAACTAAAGATGTAAGTGTGGAATTTTAATAAATGTCATACTATATGCAGAATAGGATTGATCTTAAGGAATCATTGGGGATGATTGTTTGGATTTGGGGATTACCATATACATTTTGCTTTTTCCTCTGTAGCTTTGGTGCTTGTGTCTGAAATTAGGGCTGTGTGTCACTCTTGTACATATAGAGTGAGCTGACATATGTAGCTTAGACACTTGCTTCTATGAACATAGGTTTACTAGAGACAGCTGATGCTGATTGAAGCTATTTAAGCCTATGATAATCATGATCTTCCTGTTAACTTATTTATAACAGAGAAGCATGATCTAGAACGTTTTTGCTCAGGAAAAAAAAAATCTGTATTTAATTTTTGTAACAGCACATCATCTAATTAGGTCCTTATATTATTGACTTATTGTTTCTAAATTAGTGACCTGAGTGAGCAAACTGGTACTGATCAACAGTACTCTTGTCTAATCTATATTTACCTGGCGGAGTGGGAGTGAGTGTTGGAGTACATTTACTGTCAGTGTTATATAAATCACAGGATCTACTGTATGGGAACTGTGTGGGAATAACTAAAGATGAGATCTTGCTACTGTGAAGTGTAAATATGTTGACTTATGTCTCAGTCATTAACTGCATGAAATATATAAGGAATCCTTTCATCTATTCTTTATGATATAATTGTCGCTGTGTCAAAACAATATGCTGTTTATTCGTAACTGCAGCAGAACTGAAGAATGTGTTTTCTTTCTTCCAATATGTTATGCATCTGTTTCATTCAGTCTGCAGGGAAAATACACCAATCTCTGTTTTGTTTGGTTATTTCACTTTGACAGCTTTTATTTGTAGCTTCCCACAATATAAAGTTAACTGGTTTGCTAATGCTATTTAAGACTGTTCATGCCTTTCTGTGTATGGCTCATTATTAGTTGTATAGTAGCCTATAGTCTTTTTTATTCAAGAAAAATGAAGATAAATAATAATAAATAATCTGTCTGTTCGGTCAGGCTGTTTCACTATTTTAATGCTATACTGATACAGCATTACAGCAAACAAGTAGCTCGTTTTGCTGGGTGGAGGCATAGTGGTGGTGTAGTGGTTAGCGTGTCTGCCTCACAGCAAGAAGGCCGTGGGTTTGAGTCCTTGGCTCAGCGAGGGCGTTTCTCTGTGAAGTTTGCATGTTCTGCTTGTGTGGGTATGTTCCAGGTAATCTGTTTTCCTCCTAGAGTCTAAAGACATGCAGAGTAGGCTAATTGGCTGTTCCAAATTGCCTTTCGGTGTGTGTGTGTGAGTGTGTGTGTAGGCCCTGTGATGGACTGGCGAATGGTTCAAGGTGTACCTCACTTTCAGCCCGGCTCCAGGCTACCCGCGACCGCAGATCGGTACAGAAAGAAAGAAAGAATGAATGAATGGATTGCCATGTGAATGGTTGTATGTCCGTGTGCTGCAATGAACTGAAGAGCCGTTCAGGGTGTACCTCGCCTTTGACCGGAATCAGCTGGGATTGGCTCCGCAATCCCAAAGATAATAAAGGAATTAAATAATGAATAAATAAAAAAAGAACACAATGCAACTAAAAGCACATGAAGAGCACAAACCTCCACCAAGCTGAAAAAATGACAAAAAGTACACAGCACCCACTGCTTGGCCTGCTTCATAAAATTCATCCAGATTGCCCCCTGGGGTATGTGTAAATGGTTGTGTGTGTGTTGGCTATGTGATGGAATGGCAAGCAGGTAAGGGGGTGCCCTGCCTTTACCCAGAGTCAGCTGATATAGGCTCCCCGCTCCCCATGACCCTAGTAGGATTATGAATGACTGAATGGATGGATTGCCCCTCGAGGTGAATGTGAGCATGAATGGTTGTTTGACTGTGTTACTGCTGCAATGGCCTGAAGAGCTGTACCCCGCCTTTGCACGGAATCAGCTCGAATTGGTTCCCCAAATAGGATAAGTGGTACAGATAATGAATGAATGAAATAATAAATGAATAAAAGAAACACAATGCAACTAAAAGCACTGGAAGAATGCAAACCGCCACCAAGCTAAAAAGAACGGAAGGTACACAGCACCCTCAGCTGGGCTTGCTGTAATACCACACTTTCATAAAAATCATCATGTTTCACAATGTTAAAATAAATAAATAAATTAGGGGAAAAAATTCCTGGATCAAGAATTCGATCCTTATCATCCCCAAAATGTAATGGAGTCTTACTTTTGATTATTATTTTTTTTTTTTATCTCCACTAAGGAGGCTATTATTTATTATTATGATGATGATGATGATGATGATGATTATTATTATTATTAATATTATTATTTATTTTTATTTTTAAATCAGTGTATGTGTGTATATATATATATATATATATATAATTTTTATATATACAGTGTTTTTCTGAACAATTCAGGGATCTAGTCAAGGAGAAAATCAAATATGTAGTAAGACACTACATGACCATCTCAGAGGTCAGTCCGTAAAATAGTTGACAAAATGTGAAACTACAGTCACACTGCCTAGGTCATTCTGTCCCTCTAAAGGCACCTGTTAGAGGGATTGCTATGGCATTAGCTGTCACTCTGACGGAGTTGCAGCGGTCAGTGGCTGAAGGTGATGTTCATGGATCGCCAGCATTTAATGTGTTATGCCAAGAGCGTTATGAGGGAAAAGTGCCTACTGACAAAATGTACACATTTTCAATATCACCAACTTGAACTATTATTTCTTATATGTGTTTTTAAACAAATATAAGATTATGATTATGATATTTGCATCTATTTCTATTTATTTCATGTCTGAACTCGTTTTATTCTATTAGCAGATAATTTTACTTATTCAAAGTAATTCAGTAGGAAGAAAACTTAACACCAGAAGGAAAAATAAATACAGAGTACAGTAAGTACATTAGTACATGTGTTTAGCATGTCCGCCTTACAACAAGAAGGCCTGGGTTTTATTCCCAGGCTTAGGCTGTTACTGTTTCTTTTGTGGGTTTCCTCCAGGTACTCTGGTTTTCTCCAACAATCCAAAAACATGTACAGTAAGCTTATTGGCTGTTTCAAATCATTGCCCCTAGTTGCGAGTGTGAGTGTAAATGGCTGTGTGTGTGTTGGCCATTCGATGGCCTGACAAGCTCCCCAGGGTGTACCCTGACTTCGCCCAGAGTCAGCTGAGATGGGCGCCAGCCTCCCTGCGACCTTAATTAATTAAGAATAAGCCACTTAGAAAATGAATGAATGAATGTTAGTGGGGTAATGAATTAATGTTTTAATTTATTTTAAAAGCAGTTAAAAGTGCTGAGGGATAAATACTTTTTTCACTGCATTGTCAGTTTTCTTTAGTGTCTAATAGTGATGTGGTGGCCATAGTCTTCTACCATTTACATAATGTTCACAGAGATGTGACTCCACACTCTAAACTTAACCATGCAAATCTCAAATAATACCAGAAACCTTAAGAGATGCATATAATGTTTTGTCTGACAGATTTTAGCTTGCAGGAGTGTGAGCTAGGTGAGGAAACAATTTATCAGTCAATCGAACCAATAAATGTATAAATAATTAAATAATGATTATAATACGAGAAATAATTGTAATGGAAAAACTTAGTGTTCTTCAATGCTTCTGTATTGTACAGCATCTTCTTCACTGATAGATTATGAATTTAGATGAATAATGGGCTTCCTTAGAATGGGAGTAGCATGCAGTCAATGTGTCACACTGCAGTTCTTCTGCTGTTATGGCTGCAGTGCCCCGTTGAAGGGTGGATAAATCACACTCACTCATCTAAGGGCCTGAACAATATACTGTATAAGTAATGAATATATAAGTTCCATGGACCATGTAGTTGAAGACTCACTTCCATGGAAGTTCTTGTGCGAAGTTAATAACATCTGCCAAAAATAAATAAATAAATACATAAAATTCAAAAGAATAAATAATAATTAAAATTAAAGTCTCACGGACTCATTAGAAAAAAACGCTTCATCCTATTTGGGGCACAGGGTTATACCCTGAACAGCTTGCTGGGCAATTGGGGAAATTTTGGAACAGCTGGTGAGTCAATTGTTCATGTCTTTGGACTTTGGGAGGAAACCGGATTGCACAGAGGAAACACACATAATCACATGGAGAACATCAAACACCACAGAGAAACGCTCTCGGGGAGCCGGGACTCGAACCCAGAACCTTCTTGATGTGAGGCACACATGATAATAACTATGCCACTGTGCTGCCTATATTTTGCTTTTTATTATTGCTTCAAGCTGTAAATCTTGATTCACCTTGGTTTTTGGGTAAAATCTGGAAAATGAGGCACAAATGCATTTATGTAATTGTTTTGTTTATGTAGAAAGCTCTCAGAAGGGCACATTTGTCTAATCTTTTATGCTTTAATTAAAAATCTGTTTATATTTCACCAGCCAGGAATCTTCAAAGACCCACTGCATGACAATATACAGTATCTGCCAGAAGAATGCAAAGCTGTTGGAACTGTTGAATTACCCATTACCTTTATGATTTAATTAGCCTCAAAATTACTTTAGCATTTTTGTTTGCTTGTTTTATTATGTTCCATTGCGTCACAATTCTCTGTTTTATTCTCTTAATTATGAAAAACAGCAACTAAAAAGTTGATTGTGATTCTGATTCTTCATCACAACTCATTATAAACTGTATATACTGTAAATACCAGCAAAATATGTACTGCTCAAGACAAAATACCTTTACAGTCAGCTTGGCAGACAAGATTCATTACAGAAAGTTTTAAGAACTGCTTGTCAAAAACATCACTGCAGTGCAATGCTTCTTTCAATAGCACACACTGGTTTTCATAAAAAGTCAAAAGGAAATAAAAAATAAAAGATCTTCATATGAGACTCATATATGTAAAGAGGGAAAAAAGTTCTTAGTTTTGCACATGTATGGTGCCCCACGCACCCATCTAAGGTCAAGCCCCCAACAGAAATGCTAAAGGCCTCTGGCACACATCTTTCAATCTTTCCTTAAAGGGAAAGAATAACTGAGTTAATGAAAAATACTGTTGATATGGACGCATTGAGGCACCCAAGTTATCGAAAAACACTTAAGGTATCCTTTTCATTCAATTTAATTCAACTTAAATTTTTTTTATTATTATTTCAAGACTGACCACCTAGAAAATAATAAGAATTGAGATTTTACCATATTAATAGGATCTTAATTGGTTTCCTAAAATAATTTCCCTAAAATGTATGTTTTCATTAAATAATTACATTACCAGTAACATTAGCATCATATTTGAAACAAGTTACTTGAGGTCATTTCCCGTATCCAAAAACTGTTTATTCTTTGTCTTGGCCTCTTTACCCTAAATCTGGTATTAAAGCTTTGTCCTTTTTTAATCTCATTTAAAGGATGATACCATTTGCCAGCAGAGCCTTTGTGGTGAACAACTTGATGCCAGGGATGCAGTATGACCTGTGCGTGCTCGCCATCTGGGATGACACGGCTACCACCCTCACCGCCACCAACATAGTGGGCTGCGTTCAGTTTGTGACTCGTGGCGACTACCCTCGATGCCAATCTCTTCACAGGCAGTTCCTTGGGGGAACTATGATCCTGGTGATCGGCGGAGTGATCGTTGCAACTCTCCTGGTCTTCATTGTCATCCTCATGGTACGCTACAAAGTGAGTAGCTCTTCCCAAGTTGCCAAGCTTGTATCAGTGAGCAACACTTACTCTCAAACCAATGGTGGAATGCAGGCAGCACAGTACAGCACAAATGGGGTTCCTCCACCTCCAGCCCCCAAAGCCATAGTTGTGATGCATGATGAGGTTGTAAAGTTTAAGTGTGGCTCTTTGCAAAGCAGCCTCTCTTCCACTTCCTCAACAGACTCGATTGGCAGCGAGAAGGTGGGGCGTTATGACCCGTGTGCCGAGTCCAGCTCTGGACCTCACAGATGGAAGCGAGCTCCAACTAAAACAAGGGCAAATCTAGACCACCTGCTTGGAGCTTTTGCCTCTCTGGACATAAAAGCTCCTGCCAGGGATCCAGGTAATCGTTCCTCCACAGGGGCCATCATTGCAGCCATGGACATTCTTTCAGACAAGGAGCCACTGCTGGGCCGTGGGGACTCCATGCTGGGCCGCTTGCTCAAGCTTCCACTGGAGAGCAAGCCTAAACGCAGTCACTCCTTTGACATGGGTGATGTTGGTGCTTCACAGTGCCTTAGCTACCCACAGCGTATCAGCAACATCTGGACTAAAAGGAGCATGTCAGTGAACGGCATGCTGCTGCAGTGCGACGAGAGCGAAGGGGAAGGAGATAAAGGCACACTTGACAGCTCGGAGTGGGTCATGGAGAGTACAGTCTGATTAATGGCCAAGACATCTGACTTGTCTTTTGTCAGAAAAGGCCAGATTTTTGGCGTCAGTGCTGTTTGGATAAGAGAAAATGGGCTGACTTTTCAAAGGACGGACTCCCAGGACAAAATTGAATGGATATGTACTGCATGAATTCCCTTGTTAATTATTTTGTCCTTTTCTCTATTTGAACAAAATACAAACTGCAGTTAACATTGTGAGCATATGAATGAGGGAAGTAGCAGCAGCAAGGGCTGGCCCTCATCACTGAAACCCGAACCTGAGGTTTTTGCTGACTGCTTTTGCAATTTAAAAAGAAATGTGTGGATTAATATCCAATCAGTGAATGATGTTTGAAAATCTCAGAGAGAGAATAAAATATGTTTTTTCCCTCTTTCTCAAATTAAGTGGATGTGCACAATGACACAAAAGACTAAATGCACACATATGATGGGAAAACATTTGTATGAAAAAAAGATATGTAAAAAAAAAAAAAAGTGAATGTAATAAAATACAGTATTTTTTGCATTTATGGCAAATCACTTTTTTTTGGCACTTTCCATTTCTTTCTTTCTTTTGAAAATAAATCAGATATAGACAAGTTTTAAAAGTAAAACTATTGAAACGGTTTGGTTACGGTAACCACTGATTGATCATCACTGAGAGATGTAATAGAAAAAATACAATTAAATATATTTTACATTTTTGTCCATCCTGTGGGCTACTGGAAAATAAAGGATTTGTATAACCATTGGCTTGACCCATGGCAAAGATTAGATGATATTGGCAACACCTGATTTATGTTTTTGTTTTCATTTAATCATTCTCTGTAATTCTTGCAAATAATATCTGGCATTATTTCTGTGGAATTTCTAAACTTTTATATAAAAGACATAGAAACAAACAGTTTCTGCCTCTGGTGAAATGTGAATGTGATAAGAAAAAGTTACCATTTCAAATCATATGCATTTTTTTCTGATATGAAAAACATTTATTTTTACATGTTTCTAGATTTTATTGGTTTATTGCCTTTAATACACAGCATCATAATCATTATTTAAGGGAAATAAATAAACTATAAATCATACCTACATTCATTCCAGTTACATTTCTTTATAATAACTTATTTAATGCAGTTAAGTAATAATTTTATTCTTCTTTTTCTTTTTGTTATTGCTTTTAGTGAATGATTTCTTTTCCCTTTTATTTTATTTATTAATTATTTTGGTAATGTATGAAAGCAAGATGTACAGCGATGCATTTACTTTCCTGGTCAGTGTCAATAAGAAGGTCCGTCAATGTCTGTATGTGACGTTACATAAACAGATTTTTCCCTTGGGTTGTAAAAATAAAGAAAAAGAAGAGTCTTATTTGAAATATTTTTGTGATTAAAAGCTATTTTTTTTTTTTTTTTTTTTTACAATATATATA
>JAQMYF010000023.1:44743869-44759769 GCA_030014195.1 Neosilurus mollespiculum
ATATATTTTTTTTTTTTTTTTAAATTATGAAATAATAATTTTGTCCTTCAGACTTTGCTTTTGCTTAAAATCCTCCATTTACAGATATTTGTTGAGGTGAAATGAAAAAAAAAATCATCCCATGCTTCCTAAAGCACCTCCCACAAGTTTTAACTTATACATTTTATCCTGTGTATATATTGTACTTTATTAATTGTATTTTATGATTGCATTTTATTTTGTGTAATTTAGTACACAGTATGGGCCAACACACACTATCAAACCTGTTTTCACAACCGTTGTGAAATTCCAAGGTCAAGTACTGAGTTCATCTAGTTGATGCTCTTCAGGATTGCGTGTATTGCAATGATTCCTTTAGTTTACAGGGGGTTTAACTTACCCAACCATTTTCAATTTCATCTAATAGAGGTGCACTTCTTCCCTCACTGTCTCCATGGAAACACAGAGAGAAGTCTCCTCCTTGGACCTCTGAGATTCTTCTGTTTCTCTAATTGGAAATCTCAATCAAACTATTTTTTTTTCTTCTTCTCTGTCAGAAGCTACCTGGAAACCAGTGCTGTTGTTGAAGAGGAATATGCATGCAGAAAAGAAAGCAAGATAAAATTGGGATTTGAAGTAAAATATATAAAAATTTTCACAGATAATAGGAAAATCTCAAAACTGCATAATTCCAGCAATTTAATTGTAAAGCTCTCTCAAATTTCATATTATGTCCCATATTCATATATTATATTTCATAATTGCAGGAAAAATACATGTAACTTATTTTTAATATTATTATTATTATTATTATTATTATTATTATTATTATTATTATTATTATTATTATTAAATTAATTAATCAAAATTTAAAGACATCAAAACACGTGTTTTATCCTTCAAGCCAGTCACTGAGATTGAACCAAAACTTTGTACTGCAGCTTCATGATTTCTTGATAAATTATTGATATAAGCTATTTTTCTGTCTGAAATTGCAGCATTTAAATTACTTTTAGTCTGGGTAATATAGTACCCAGTAATATAGAGGCGCAGTGATTAGCACTCCTAAATTACAGCAAGAAGATCATGGGTTTGATTTCTGTGGTCACCGTTGGTTCTCCCTGGACTTGTTTGAGTTTCCTCTGGGTGCTCCGGTTTCCAGTTCCTGTTTCCAAATTGTCCATAACATAGATGAAAATGTGTGTATCAAGTAGCCGTGCAACACTGACAATAAAGGTGCATGCTGGCCTGAAGTCCAGGAATGTGGGGAAAGTGAAGAAAGACCTGGCAACCCACCTTGTAAAAACCATTGCAAAGAGTGGTCAAAGAGTTAACAAAAGTCAGATTTGAATGAATGAAGCGTAAGTGATACAATAATGTTTCTACCTAAATCTGACCTTGCTAAGAAGGTATACTAATTTTGCAGCAAAGAAAACAATGGAATGGAGTAATCTAAGACATTAAATAAAAACCACAAAAAATATGTTCTAGATGATCTATTCATTCAAAGCATTTTAGTATTGTCAAATATGTTACTGGGTGGTGTGGTGGCGTAGTGGATAGCACATCTGCCTTACAGCAAGTAGGTCCTGGGTTTGAGTCCCAGTCTCGGTAAGGATGTGTCTGTGTGGGGTTCAAAGGTATGTACATTAGACTAATTGACTGATACAGATTTCCCCAGGTGTGACTGTGAATGGTTGTGTGTGTGGGTGTGTGTGTGTGTGTGTGCGTGTGTGTTTTGGCCCTGAAATGGACTGGCGAGCTGTACCCCACCCAGAGTAAAGTAAAGAATGACATCTCTTCTGGCTCTGCATAACAGGGATCAGCAACATTCTATCCACATTTCTACATAGAGGTGGAGCAACATACCCCATGAGCCAAGGAATGAAGCGATGTGCTACATGAAGCCAGAAAATAGAGTAACATTCCCTATGGAGCATGAAAGCAAGGCAATGTTCTCTATGGAACCTGTAGATGCAGGAGTCGGTGAAGGTGACAGAGTGGAGCTTACCCAATAGAGTCAGCTCCAATGCCTTAGGGCGGAAGCAATCCAGTGGAGCTGTTGCTCATGAACATTCAGTATCTGACCTTTGAAAGCCACCAAAGCCTACCACCGCCACACCACTGCCTCCTCAATCAGGTGTGAAACAAGACAGAACATAAAGACTTACACAGAAGATGAAACGGTAAAGAATGAGATAAAGGATCAATTCAGATTAACTTGGTTTAGCATTCTGTGAAGATATAAAGAGACATTTGGGGGAATATAAACTAGAGCGGTCCAACCAACAGTGGAACACAAACCACATTAATATGATTGAGACACAATTTAAAGATAAACAGCAGACACAGAATGTAGATAAAACTGAATGTTAACAAAAGCACATGAGTAAGAACGAGACAAAACACAAGCTCAGCACGTCATGCCACAGGGGGGATTTCTAGCAACTGTTTTTTTTTTTTTTGTTTTGTTTTGTTTTGTTTTGTTTTTAATTGAAACAGCATCATATCACAATGATGTATAAAGTCTCTCTATTTTGAACAATTCTTTTTCACCCACAAGGAGTCATCTACCAAACCTGAGCTAACAGAGTAATGTAACAGCCCCAAAAATGGTGTCAGCGATTCCCACAGTGAAATGTCAACGGCCAGTGGACAGAGCGTGTTAGAGAGAATATTGATTGGGAACCAGCATTTGAAAGCACTTGCAAGCTGTTTGCTCTGTGTTTATTTGATTCGAAATATGTTAGCTATTTAGAATTTACTTGAGTGAATAAAACCTTCTACACTTCAGATTCCATGAAGAAAAAAGAATGTTTTAAGCAAACTGTAACCTTTTTCCTTTATGTTTTCTGAAAACCCTTCAGCCCATTGCCCACTTTTTAATTATTATTATTATTTTTTAAATATGTTTTTCTAAATTATGCAGTGGGTGAAATCAGGCAGTGGATTTAATATTATTTATATAGTACTTGCATGTTTCCTCTGGGTACACTAGTTTCCTCACACAGTCCAAGGACATGCACATTAGGCTAATTGGCTATTATTAACTGCCCCTAGGTATGAGTGTGAGTGTATGTTGGCCCTGCAATGGACTGGCGAGCTGTTCAGGGTGTACCTTACCTCTGCCCAGAGTCAGCTAAGATGGGTTGCAGCCTCACCGCTTCCCTAGTAGGATAAACTGATCAGTAAATAAAGTATATTACTTAATACAATATAACGTCGGATATAGCTCACAAATAACATAGTGGTAGAGGTCAGCTTACTTTAATAGTATACTCTTAGCAGCATATTGTTTGTTTTTAATTTCCTAAACCCATGTACTATAATAATTTATAACAACAATTAAGTATTGTCACATAAAATAGATGAAAATGAATACATTAAAGGAACAAAAGCTGCAGGGATTTTTACTCAGAAATAGCATGGCTTCTGTAAACCTAGACTGTATGATGAATTAGGTGTACATTAGCTATCTAACTAATTAAATTCAATTAGGTTACATCTGCAGTCATATGAAAGACTAATTAGTTCTGCCTGGCTGGTTCTCTCTCCCGAGAGGAGGGATCTGTGTTGCCTACCAAATTAAAGCTTGTGCTATCAAATAAATTAGGAAAATTGAATGACAGCTTCTGTGTGGCTTTACATAAAACTATAATTATAGTTATTTTTTATTATAATACAAATAATTACTAACAGAGAAAGGACAATTTGCCAAAAAAGTTTTTATTCATTCATTATCTAAGCTGCTTAGTCCTAATTAGGGTCAAGGTGAGGCTGGCGCCTACCTCAGCTGACACTGGACGAAGGCGGGGTACACCCTGAACACCTCACCAGACCATTGCAGGGCCAGCACACATGCAACCATTCACACTCACTCTCACACTTAGACGTGATTTGGAACTGCCGATTAGCCTACTGTGCATGTTTTTGGACTGTGGGAGGAAACCAGAGTACCCGGAGGAAACCCATGCAGGTACGGGGAGAACATGCAAACTCCACACAGAAACGAACCGAGCCCAGGAATCAAACCCAGGCATTCTTGCTAATTATTATTATTATTATTATTATTATTATTATTATTATTATTATTATTATTATTATATATTCAGGTTTTGTACCAGCAGCAACTTGGCCTCTTATCAGGTGGCCTCACCTCACAGCATCATTGATTCTCCACTCATCTGGTTTATTCTGTGTATAAATTCCATCAGTTTTATATAAATATTAACAACAAGTACTCTTTAAGGTTAGAGATAGAACTGCAAAATGATAAATATGAGAGTGGGTTTAACCCTTTTAAACATCCTTGAGTTTACTTTTCGATACCCATCCTGTAATAATTTATAACCACACTATTTGGCACCACCTAGAAGAGCATTTATTTGTGATTTCTCGTCATGTTTCTTTGATGTTATCACTCCCTGGCTTACACATAAGTGATGCAAATCTGCATCATGGTTTGTGGAACACATTTGTTCAGAGGCAAAGTAATTCATTATTAAATTGGAGCAAGAGAATAAAATAAATAAATAAATCATTCTTATTGCTTTCCTCTTCTTCTTCTTCGAGCCCAGGAATCGAACCCAGGACCTTCTTGCTGTGTTCTTGCTATGTCACTGTGCCGCTCAAAGAATAAACATTTCTGACTTAAATGTAATGATATGTTATTTATATGTTTAAAAATAAATTAATAAAGGAAGAAAGAAAGAATGAAACAAAACATGCATTAGATGTGAGGGATGCACTGTGAGGTGTTGTACTGAAGGTGGGCCTTCAGTTTATCAGTAAATCAAACTGCCATGCTTCTTTGTCTCACACAGGCATGCTTGTCAATAGAATACTATTAAGAAATCAAGAACAAAACACAGAATTTACAAATACATTTAGAAGACCATAAATAGTTTGGGGTGATTAATGATGAACAAATGAAAACAGGGGATTCTGTTTTTACTACAGAAGTAAAGAATTGCAAAGGCAGCTAAAGTCTTTGCCTTAATACATACACTAAAAAAACAATACTATGAAATTGATTTTAGAAATGTGTACAAGATAAATGCTGTCCATTGTGAGCATTTAATCACACTTATATTCCATGATGTTGTGAAAATAGACATGACTGAAATGCCTAGGCTATAATTACAATAATCTTATTAATGCAGAATACATAACATAACATAAAGGTTTTACAAGGTCATGCAATTTTATTGTTATGGGGACATAAACCTTTACGAGTTCACATTACGTATCAGTTTAGGAGTCTGTAAGTAGTTACTAAGTTTATTGTGTTTACACAATAAGACTAAATTAATTTGAAAATGTGAGCAGGTACAAAAGAAAATAGCAATATAAAAACAAACAAACAATAAAAAAATGATGATGATGATAATAATAATAATAATAATAATAGTAATAATAATAATAATAATAATAATAATAATAATAATAATAATAATAATAATAATAATAATAATAATTATAAGAAGAAGAAGAAGAAGAAGAAGACAGATACTCATAGAGTGCAAAGTACCCCTGCCCAGTAGCATGGATATTGTAGCAAAAAGACCCAGTGGTTTTTAATTACCCATATGCTCATCTTTGAAGGTTTTACAAGATGACTGGGATTTGACTTTTCAAGGTCACTGAAGGTCAAAGGTAAGGTCCCTTTAAAAAGTCTATATATAGTGTCTTATTAATATTCCATAGTAAAAACATCTCGATCTACACTCATTCTGAAGGTATAAGTGCTCCAGAATTTTTGGCCTTGCCTTGGCATTCACCTTTGACTTTGCCATGTCAAAATCAGGGCATCTCGGGACTTAGGTAAGGTAGTGTTCCTACCAAGTATGGTGAAAGTACACAAGTGGTGTGGTCAGGATTTTTTTTACAGTCAAGCAAATAGACGGACGGACTCACAAACACTGGTGATTACAGTACTTTTGCCAAAAGCTGTTCTGGGTGGAGGTAATAACTCAGAATAGAAATGACTTCCAGCAAAATGCTCGTACAGATGAAAGCTACTAATGGTGAAAGTTGTGTAACAGGAACATGGACATTTTAAAATTGTTGCTTTGCCACAGCAGGGGTATTAGTCTGGAACATTCATTACACACAAGGAAAGTGGGAGAAAAAAAAAAAAAAAACAAGTTCCATGGTGCATTTTGCACTTTTTAAAGACCTATGCACACTACCAGACCCCTCCAGTTACATAACAGATATACTGTTGGATGGAGAGGAGATTAAAGGACTAGAAATTTAAAATTGAGTTGAGGAAAGTCTCTAAACCAGTGCGCTTAGGCTTTGTGACAGGAAAAAAAAAATCCAAGTACTTTTTTTCTTTTTTATAAAGGCTGCATCTATACCCACTATGGACATGTCTATATATCATGTAAACCATATAAATTCTGTAGATTTGAATACAATTTTGTTTAAATTATATGCCTTTACTCATGATTTCACAAATACACCTTATATGTTAAAACGGCACAGTGGCGCAGTAGCTAGCATGTCCGTTTCACAGCAAGAAGATTCTGGGTTTGAGTGCCTGGCTCAGTGAGGCCATTTCTGTGTGGCGTTTACATGTTCTCCAAGTGCTTGCATGACCCTGCCTTTGCACTGAATCAGCTGAGAAAAGATCCCTAGTATGAGCGATTCGGCTAATGAATGAACAGATTATCCTGTGTGGATAATGCTTGAATCGAAATGGCTGATGAACATTCATGGTTTGTGATGGTCACTTGGAGCAGCCTGCATCACTGTCACACTTTTAAAAAGTTTAAATTAACCACAAAAATTTCGTTTTAGTTTGCTTTCTTCCTAATATGTACTAAAACTTTAAATGAGTTTAAAAACATGTCATTACAGTGTGTGTTTTCTTGAATTTCCATTTAGTATATATTAAAACTGGTGAATTTAAATGAATTTATATGCTTGCCATTACACAACACTCATGCTGTATTCACAGAGTGGAGCCTATGTGCCTTTGTTATATTTAAAATATGCAATAAATAAACTATTAGTATCTTTTTTTAGTTAGCTTTTTATATCCCCATATAGTAAATACTAAAACAATTATTTCCAACGTCAGGAACGTCCACCTCGCCTTCAGCTAATAATTGCTTGTTAGGTTGTTTAATTACTTTTTATCTTATCATAAAGAAAAAAATTAAGACTGTTCTAAGTGTGAATTTTACCTACAGAATGGAATACATGGAAAGTATTAACAAATGTTCTTTTGTAAATAAATTGAAAAGCTTTTTTTAATTATTATTTTGAAATAATTTTCATTGAGGTTTCTTTCATTCATTCATTCATTTTCTGAACCACTTAATCCTAATTAGAGTCGCGGGGAGGCTGGCGCCCATCTCAGGTTTCTTTCAAACACATTAAAAAATTTTAAATAAAAATAAAAACATCAATAGATACTTCTAAAATATGAATACTACTGCAATTCCAATTATAATCAGTTATAAATTGTAACAGATGACACATATTAACTCCAAATCCAGTGTGATGTATTTATGTGAACATGCAGGATCACTCAGACATGACAAAGAGCACAAAGAACAAATGCTTCAATCCTGATCAAAAAGATAAATAGACAGAGTAATACACTCACTCGCTCATTTGCCAAACTGCTTACTCCTGCTAGGATTATGAGGAGGCTGGAGTCTACCTTTCACACTGGGCAAAGGCGGGGCACACCCCAAACAGCTTCTAGACCACCGCAGAGCCTACGCACACAACCATTCATACTCATACCTAGTGGAAATATGGAACAGACAATTAGTTTAGTGTGCATGTCTGTGGACTGTGAGAGGAGGCTAAAGTGCTATAAGGAAACTCACACAAGCATGGGGAGAGCATGCAAACTCCATGTCTGAGCCCTGCTGTGAGGCAAACGTGCTAAACAGTGTGCCACCATGCCACACGCCACAGAGTAATACAGTGTACACATTTTACCCTAAAGTAATTTAATTCAATAAAACCACAGAAGAATTTTTTTTAAAGAAAGCTGCTGTGGAGAAAGGTCCTTGAAATGGCAACCCAATAGCCTACTACTCTTTATGAATAACAGTAATTTTTTACATGCTGTCACCTTTTTCCATTCCTCTCACCACAGACATTGACAATCATGGCTGGCCTTAGATAACCCAGTTAGCTGCACTAGGGGGACAGCAGTGACAACTTGGTAATAGTGGGGATTGAACCCCCCGACCTATGGATCAATAAGCAAGCACCCTACCACCAGGCTACCACTGCCCCAATAATAACATTAATAGGTATAAAAATATATGCACATGGTGGGGGGAAATTATTTTTTTAACCGATCCTAAACTTTCAACCGCTACTAATCTTCAAGTACACTGTCTGGCACTGTGATATACCAGCTGACTAGTTGCTATTAAAAAAAAAAAAATGCATTATCATACTTGGTTTCTAATAAACTGCAATCAAACTAATTAATGGATATATAGATACAGAGATAGGGAAATGCATCATACAGCTTAATTATGACAGAGGATGCTCATGAGCCATTTGTGAGCCTATTTTTAATCTCATTATAGTCAGATTACTGTATAAAATATGCATACTGTATATATTTAACTGTACTGTATGTGTGTTGTACTTACCCGGCATGAATAAACATTTGGAGCTTGCCTTAGCTACTTTTGAAACATATGGAAAGGAAATATTACTGAATACATAAAGGTTTCCACTCACTTTCCAGTCAAATTAAATAAACATGAAATACAGTGTCGTCTCTTGAAAATAAAATGGATTTGAACACGTCTTTCTGAAACAATTTGCTTACTCCTGTGCGCGAGTGTCAATGACCCCTTCACTGGAATGACTTATTGTCATCTTTTTTTGTTTCCCTTGAAATCATATGCCTTCTTCTGCTTCTTAACGTTTGATCTCGGACTTTCCCACCTTCCACGAATTAGTGCTGCACTGCCAAGTTATTGCACATACACGATACATCTGATATTGTTAATGTAAACAGACACAGAACAAAAACAAGATGTAAAACAGGTGAATAAGAGATGCTAAGCTGGGGTGGTTTTACAAAATAGTGGAAGATAAAACCCATAGGCTATTTACTAGTGAATGGGCACCTTTAAATCATAACGAATGTACTCACACACATAGTTCACACAAATATTTCACACTGTCGTAACTATCATAATTAATTTTTTATCCTAAAGCGACCCCATACTTGTGTTTCTGACAGCATATTATGTGATGGATCTGTATATATGCACACATTTTAAACAATAACCCCTTTGTTTTTCAGGCTCCAGGAATACATCCATTTTGCATATTTAAAGTTCAAAGAAATGCTGGTGCTAAAAATAATTAACACTCTCTTCATAATTAACTACTCACAGCAAAATATCACACAAATTACTATAAGAATGTGTGTAATGTGTTTGTTCACATAGCACTGATAAGATAAGATAATTGTCAGAGTGTTTGTTATTGTATGGTAAGCAAACACAGAAAAATGGCATAGAAGTGTGATCACCTATTGGCGGATTTATTTATTCTAATTAAGTGTTTGCAGGTCAAACATTAAGTATATAGAACATGTCCATATAAATTAATTGATGAATCAGTGCAAAATTAGGTAAATTAGGACCAATAATGCAAAACTAAAGCCTGACTTATTATTAACCTATGTTATGAACTGTTAGATGAGATGTGTGTGCGTGTGTGTGTGTGTGTGTGTGTGTGTGTGTGTGTGTGTGTGTGAGTTTGTTTTTTTTTAATATTGCTATCCTTTTTTGGACCTGCCCACAACATTTTCATGTTAATGAATTAGGTCTTTCTCTGACCCACCAGCTTCATATCTGACTGCTTGCCTACACCCACAAGTTTGTTATCTGTCTTGCCCATGTGAAAATATATGTAACACTCCTGGGACTTTTCTTTTTTGTGTCTTCAGTTATAACAAGATTTAATTTGAAAATTCAGCTAATTAATATTGTTTCCTATCAGTATCTGCTCATCACAAATAATGTATTCATAACTGATTGATTCAAAATAGACTGATGTTTGTGTGTATGTGTGTGTGGAGGGGGGTGGTGGTCAGGGAGGGATTGTGCATTTAGTTTATCACAGGAGTTTATATCCCTCCATAACATTAAAAACATTGACAATATAAGCATCTGATCAATGACAAGTAACCTGAACAACATTGATTATCTTGTTACAGTGGCACCTGCTCAGGAGTAAGATGTATTATGCGCAAAGTCAACAGTCAGTTCTTCTGAAGTCAGTGTGTTGGAAGCAGGAAAAATGAGCAGGGGAAAGAATCTGAGTGACTTTGACAAGGACCACATTGTGGCCAAAATGTGGATTTTCTGGTGACTTTGGGTAAGAGGTGGGGTACACACTGAACATCAACATTCAAACCGATGGACGAGCCAGTTGATTTATCAAACAGTCTTTGGACCAGGTGAGGGAACTGGTGTACCTGGAGGAAAAGAGACGAGAACACAAGCTTGGGGAAAAGGTGCAAACTCCCTTATTTGTTTATATAATTTTTATTCTAATAAATTTACGCCCTGCAGTGGCCTGGCAAGCTGTCCAGGGTGTACTGCGCCCTCACCCAGAGTCAGCTAAGATGGGCGCCAGCCTCCCCATGACCCTAAATAGGATTAAGCAGCTTAGAAAATGAATGAATGAATGAAGAATAAATTTACTCAAAAGTGGCATGGTGGCATACTGGTAAGCACCTCCTCTTCACAACAATAAGGTCCTAGGTTTAAGTCCCGGGCTCGATGAGGGTGATTCTGTGTGGAATTTGCATTTTCACCCCATGCTTGCGGTGGTTTCCACCGGGTACTCAGGTTTCCTCCCACAGACTGAAGACATGCACATTATGCTTAATACAGTGCATTAGTACAGTACAGTATACTACATTGAAACTATTCAATCTGGTCATTAGCTTTGCATTTATTTCGAAATGTTATACTGAACAAGTATTTGCCATAAATGCATTTTCTGAAGTACTGAAATTTCCTTTCAATTCTTAGAGCTGCTCTAAGTTGTGCTGTGTCTCCATGGAAGTTTCATGAGATTTGTACACCTCTCCTAAAACTTTCAATTCACCTTGTCCCTGAGCAGTTCAGTTGGGTTAAAGCCAGGTCACTGGGCAGCAGTTTCATTATAAACATCATTGCCTCCTTTCTCCCCAAATACCTCCGTCACAGCTTTGAGGTGTGTGCTTGGGAAGGCTCAGAATTAAGCCCCCAAAGTTTAAGGCGGTTTCTGAAGAAATTACTCGTTCTGCCAGTAGTATAGTAATGGTCTTGTTTGCTGTAATCCCTATTGATCATTATAAAACTGAATGTACTCAAACCTGTTTTACTTAGAATATTTTATTAGGATTTTAGGTGACATGCTGAAAAGCTGTGAGTCAAATTTGTTGCATTGCCAGCAAATTTAATATTTAATCAACACATTCCCATAGAAGTCACTGTAATAAACATTTTCACATAATGATAATGCACACATTTTCAAAATGTAAAACTATGTATTAGTGCATTGTGATTTCGTTTTATTTTCTGAACCATTTTATCCTTTATTAGGGTCGCGGTGAGGCTGGAGCCCATCACAGCTGACTCCACTCCTGATATTTTTCCATTAATCTTGTTCCAACTTGCTAACGCCCATGCCAAAAATCAGTTAGGATTGGCTCAAGCTTTTCCCGTGACCCTAACTGATTACCATCATAGATACTGAATGGATGGATGTTCATTTCTTTTACATGCAACGGTCTATATACAAGTTGATAAGATACAAGTGGATAATCTCACCTTGTAAATTTGGACCTCAACCAGCACCATTTTCTATAAAAAGAAACTGCTGCTGTCATCATCCCAGGACATTCACACTGAACAAACTCAAACTCACTTTGTATAGTTTAAGTTTATAATATACACTTGTACAAGAGGAATGATTTATAATCCAACTGTCTGCTTTACCCAGAAGAGGAAGAAGATGAGATCTCTTGAGAGCTTGGCTCCTTTAGGTTTCTTCCTTTAGTTGTCTCAAGAAGATTTTCCTTACCACTGTCACCTCTGGCTTGCTCATTAGGGATCGAAGTCTTCTCCTTTTTGATGCAATATTTTGACAGTTTTAGATTCAGAGGGGATGTTGTTTTTTCTGATATAATGCAAGCTTGCATAGAAGAACATTTATAATGTATTCAAAAGTTAAGCTGGTTTTAACGCTGAAACGTCTCATCTGTCATTAAAGTATTAAACGCTGATTTAATGTCAGTTTGCAATCTCAGAGACACTTGAAGTGTCAGTCATCAAGGATAATCTTATGAAATCTTAACATACCTCGTCATTGTCTGCATACCTCGGAGTTCTGAGCGTTCCATAAATTATTAATTTCCAAGAGCTGGCGAATAATGCTATTGTACAATGTCAGACTGTTTACACAGTCGCTTAGTATTCATTGGGCACTTGATGCAGAGCAAACGCGGTGATCTGCCTGTGTAAATATTAGGTCATTTGAATGCGGATGGCACTGTGTCTGCATGGATGCCCAAATCACTCTACAATAGATGCCAAACATAGTGAACTGAAAGCAAGAGCAGGGCCTGTGCAGTGACTGAGCTTCCCATTATATCTCTGATAATAGTGTTTTCTTCTAACTACATTTACCAGCCTGATATGCAGAAACGCTGCAGCATTTTAGCAAACAAAACAAATAACACATGGTATTCAATTGTGAAGCGGTCAGAACGGCTTGTACAACTGCATTAATACTCACAAACATAACATAAGAGTTTGTTTATTTCAGAACAGAAATACAATCTTCATTACTGGCTTCATCAGTCTGATTATTTCTGTTCCATTACAGCTGAACCTAATGAAGCACTCATCCGGTATGAGGCGGATGAAATTGCAGGATGATACTTTTATTAAAAGGCCTGGCTGACATATTCAAAACACTTTATTTAAACTTGTAATCAGGATTAGGGCGGCACGGTGGCGCAGTCCACGCAGTTAGAACGTCCACCTCACAGCAAGAAGGCCTGGGTTCGATTCCCAGGCTCAGATGTATCTGTATGGAGTTTGCATGTTCTCCCTGTGCTTGTGTGGGTTTCCTCCGGGTACCCCTGTTTCCTCCCACAATCCGAAAACATGCACAGTGGGCTAATTTTCTGTTCCAAATCACCTCTAGGTGTGAGTGAGAGTGTGAATGCTTGTTTGTGTGTGAGATGGTCCTGCAATGGCCTGATGAGCTGTTCAGGGTCCTCTCTGCGACCTTAATTAGGATTAAGCGCTTTAGAAAATGAATGAATGAATGAATCAGGATTAGGTGACATGTCAGGAGATCAGCAAACATCAATACAAGGGCAAAGTCTGGAGCATTGCACATGACAAACACACACATTAAGGAAACACAAATTATACTCGAAGGTGATAATAATAAAGATTTCAAAAAAGACTCTCTAAAGGTGAAAGATGAAGCAATTGATGATGAGATTCTAATTTAAAAAGAAGGTATTAATGCTGGGGTGGCGTCGTGGCAACTTCTCAACAAGAAGATCCTGGGTCTGACCCCTGTGCCTAGCGAGGGCATTTCTGTGTGGAGTTTACATGTTCTCTCTGTGCCTGTGTGGGTTCCTCCAGGTACTCAGGTTTCCTCCCACAGTCTAAAGACATGCACATTAGGCTAATTGGATTTTCCCAATTGCTCCAAGGTGTGAATATGAGTGTGATTGGCTCTGTGTTGGCCCTGCGATGGTTTGTTCAGGCTGTACTCTGCCTGGGCTTCAGGTCCAGCTTCCCTGTCCTAATAGGACAAAGTGATTTGAAAATTAAATAAATTAAAATTAATCAATCCTACCAAAGATGACAGTCTTGATGAAGTTCTATGCATTTCTGTGTGTTTCTTTGTTTATTGGAAAAAAAATAAGCTGTTTAATATATAGTTCTGTAAATATCCCATAGATATCTATATGCAAAAATAATTCTAAGTCACAAATGCAGCTCAGCTGTAGCTAACAGTGGGCTTTAAGGCTATATTAGCTTTGTGTTTAATTTGGCTACAGTATTTGTTGAGTCCATCAACACTGAACATTGTGGGGAAATGATGAGTGAATTTATTGGACAAAGAAAAGTGACTGTGTTAACTGATTTTCTTATTTTCAACAGTGGCGCAGTGGTGAGCAAGCTCACCTCACAGCAATGAGGTTCTATAGGTTCAAGCCCTATAGTCGGCAAGTGTGTTTCTTTGTGGAGTTTTCATGTTCTCATCCTTGGGCAGGTTTTCTTACACAGTCTACAGACATGCACATTAGGCTAATTGGCTACTCTGGATTTCCCCTAGGTTTGAGCATGAATGGTTGTTTGTTTGTGGTGGCTCTGCATTGGACTGATGGGCTGTTCAGGGTGTATTCCACCTTTGCCCAGAGTCTGGTGGGATTGGCACTAGCTTCCCTGCAACCACAAATTGGACAAGCGATGCAGAGGAAAAAAAAAATGTATTAATTATATTTTTCTTTCTCTTATTAAACACTCTAACAAGTGCTTTCGCAATGTCCTGCTGAAATGTTCACGTGATCGCTAGCTTCTCACAGGAATAATGAACATGCCATACAAATAAGCACCAGAATCACTAGGCACATTGCAAGTATTTCAATATGAACACATTCAGTGTATGTATTTGTTGGGCACAGTTTCTCAAGCTGCTCTAATTTCAGTATCGCATTAGCCTAAGTCTTTAATAACAAAGATAGATTGTATTGCTAAGATTCTGTCATCTCTAATTTTAGAGGCTGTTCTGGTGAGGAATTATGAGTAATGTTCTAGGAGAGCCACTTTAATAATGTTTGTGAGTGCAAGTCATCATGGTGGCTAGGGTGAGCTATAATCTTTTTATTGGCTCATGTAACAAAAGGTTCTGTGTGTTGTCTAATAAAGTTGTTTATTAATAATGGATGCCAGAGATTTCAAAGGTGACTCATAGATGTTTAGTATGTGATCTGAATAATTGCATTTGTGCTAGAGGTGGATAAAATAATACCCAAACAATCTATAATATTATCAGGTACATAATAAGGAATATGATTGTCTTTTGACTTTGTTAACAGCTTCAGTCAGGATAAAGAACGACTATCTGTGGCAGGTTATTAGGATATCCTTCAAGACAAACTGTCCTTGGTGCCTTAAATGATGGAGGTTGGTGTCTATTTCGCTTTCTGTTGTACAGTTGTTAGATCTGACAATAAGGAGGACTATGAACAAGTTTCGGTTCTTAAAACTGTCTGCACATGTGATATCAGATCAGCATCAGAGTAGAATCATTTTCATTCAATAAAAGGCCTGAGTTCCTCTCCATTGTGCAGCCATGCAGGAAATTACTCCAGCAATGACTCCCTAAGATGAGAGAAAATTTGAATAAAGATCTTCCACTACGTTTAACCATTAATAAGTAAGGAATATTGCAACAGAGGGTGTACTCATATAGGAAATTAATCAAAAGTGAGGTGGTGATCATTCCTCTTAAACCACAGAACTTTAACAACAATTTTCATTTTATTATAATTTACTGCGGAACATAGTATATAGTATAAGTATAATCGGGGTGGCAAAAAGTTTGCATGGGTTTCCTCCCATAATTCAAATATATGCACATTAGGCTAATCAGATTCCCTTGATTGCCCATTGGTGTGAATAATTGTGTGTCTGTGTTGCCCTTAGATGGTCTTGGCGAAGTTTTCAGCATGTACCTCACCTTTGCCTGGAGTTGGATGGAATGGACTCCAGCCTCTCCATGACCCTAATAAAAGATAAAGAGGTTCAGGAAATAAGATGAAATAAAGCATAGTTAGTTTAACAGTTGAAACAATCAAAATGTCTCTACTTTGAATAATCTATTAATACTTGTATA
>JAQMYF010000023.1:44798564-44809019 GCA_030014195.1 Neosilurus mollespiculum
TATTAAATGAAACAGCATATATTAAAAAAATAATGCATTTTGAAAATGTAAGGTAGCTCAATATTTTTGCACAGTACTGTATACATGTACATCAGTTTTAATTTAGGGGTTTAACTAAACTATTGCAATCAAAGTTAAGGAATTACTTCCATATTTACAGAGTACCTCCATTTTCAGAGGCACAAAAATACTGATTGACAAGCAGTTTTATGCCCAGTTATAGCTCGTTTATTATTTCATGATGAAATTTTGAAGAGTATAGAGAAGAAATGGAAGAGCTTGTGATCCAGAGCATACCACATCATTTGCAAATCATTGTGGATGTGGGGATGTATGGCTGCCAGGGGAACTGGGTCACCGGTGTATGTTGATGATGTGACTGCTGGTAGGAGAAGCAGGATGAAATCTATAGTGAATAGGGCTATACTTTCTGCTCAGATTCAGTCAAATGTTTAGTGGATAAAGTCACAAAACATACGGCGAATGCAACCTGTGTTTCTTAAGGCAAAGAATTGGGATGTTCTTAAATCACTGAGTCAGACTTGTGAATTCAGAGACACAAACAAACAAGCAGCGTTCAGCTGAGTTCAGCTAAAAATCTGGCACACTGGCGCAGTATTTAGCATGTTTGCCTTGGAGCAAAAAGGTCTTGGGTTCGAGTCTCGGGCTCAGGTGTTTCTGTGGAGTCCTCTGGGTATTCTGGTTTCATCCCACAGTCAAAAGACAAGCCCATTAGTCTAATCGGCTGTTATAGGTGTGAGCGTGAATGGTTGTGTGTGTTTGTTGAGCTTTTTAGGGTGTACCCCGCCTTCTCCTAGTGTCGGCTGAGATAGGCTCCAACCTTCAGTGAGGTGAAGGATTCAATCCAGGCCACTTCCATACTTTAGCGCAAAAACGGAATGATCTGGCAACCCTATTATGGGCGGGGATGATCGCGTTCGTATTCGTCTGCGTCATCGTATGCGGAAGTTAATGTGAGCAAGCCGCCTGCAGTGTAGAGGAGGAGGAGGAGGAGGAGAAAAGGAGTCCCTCATTATGACCGTTAGAGCTCCGGAGTCTAAAGGAGAAAAGCGGCTCGTTTCTTCTGCATAAACACGCAGGTATTTGGTGCTTTTCTCGCTCCGAGGTCGTGGGTCTGAGTGGTCGCAGTTTCTGCTGGTTGCTATTGGTTACAGCTTCAATCAGCTGCTTAAATGTTGAAGCGATGCTGCAGGTGCTTTGGAGTCAAACTACACTGCGTCCTAAATTAACACAAGAAGCACAAGTGCGTGTGCAGGATGACGTCCTTGTGTCTGTGTGATGTCCAGTGTAATGGATTTACTCATGAGTCCTGTGCATTCTAGGCCCTAATGAAGACACCTGCATCATCTGATCTGATGCATCCATCTGGTCTAACTAATGGTATTAAAGAAAAAGTCCATCCAAAACACACACGCAGATGTTTAGAGCAAACAGTCTGTGATGTATCTTAATTTGTTTAATATTGTATTCTTGTAATTCCTGAGATAAGTTAGTGATTGTGTCCAACATGATGTCACATGGGGACATCACTTACAGCAGTGATGTTTAACTTCAGGGATATCAAGCACACATGCACAAACCAGCCCGAGAGCTTCTTTCCTTAAATAGGTATACCAGGAAAAAAAAAATAAAAATAAATAAATAAATAAATATATATATATATATATATATATATATATATATACTCATTCATACTGGAAATCTGCGATTTGCGTAAGATATGTGAATGTACAAAACTGTATGCTATTCAGTACATGCTGGTCACAGACTTCTGCTGCACACTGGACCAGCGACGCCTGCAGAGCCACAGATGGCATGTTATGTATGTATGTATGTATGTATGTATGTATGTATGTATTTATTTATTTATTTATAAGGTATGTATGTGCCTTTTTCTGGTTGAGTTTGATGTCCTATTAATGAGATATTAATAGCGAACATAGCAGATGTTGGAAAATCCCAGCATACAGTGTGGTAGCACCGAGGTCCGACACACACAACTAGTGATGTGTGAGATGACAAGCATGACTATGTAAAACACAAGAGAACCAGACAGACTTAAGTTCCAAATCCCAAAGCGCTCAGCTCACTCAATTCAAAATTTCACTGTGAAATAACTGTTTTATTCAACTTAAGTAGACTGGTTAATTACAAAGATTACTTTTACTAGCTGGCAGTGGTGGGTGCATTTGGTTCCTGGGCCTTCAGTGGGGACTTAATCCACCTCTTAATACCAAAACTATCACATCACAATTATATAAACCATCAGTGATATGCAAAAACACAATATAACATGAACTGGCATTACAAAGAGAGGGATTTGACGTATTAAGGGTGAATACCATTATTACTAAAGCAAGAAACCCAATTAACCCTTTAGCATTACGAAACTTCCGTACATCACCGGTGGAAGCTGTCGGTTAATGTGGTGCTCGGACAAATGTAACAAGCGTAAATGTAACGGCTTGGTGATTAAAGGGTTCAGAATCAATATTTATCTAATAGCATGACAAAAACATAAAACATTTCAATAAAATACATCATACTCACCAGAGATGCTGATTATTTATAGACAAAATTCGAACTTTGCTTGTCAAACAGTTTTGCAATGACCAACCAGTCAGAGGACGGAAAAATGCTGACATTATTTTAAGCCAGCTAGGTGGTTTTGGTTAAAAAATAGCTCCATCGCTAATATAGTTTCAGTGACATCGGCCAGCACTACTGATTCAGAAGGCCCTGGGCAGGTTACATTCACTGACAGCACATAGAGGCTGAAATCCGATTGGACAAAAAAAATCTAACTATGAAATGAGGAGAATAAACTGTTGGGAATAAATTAATAGAATTTCATGGAACAAATACTAAAAATTAAGCTGTAAATGTAGGTCAGTGCTTTGGAAAGTTTGGGCCAGCAGAGAAGGCTTTGCTGGCCCTGACGGCTGGCCACTGCTAGCTGGTGTTATCAACAGTATGATGAAAGTAATGATCATAATTGGTTGCTTATTACATGTGCATTACATTGCACTACATTTACATTACATGCACTAGGTCCACTAAAACAGTTCATGTTTATTTCAGATTTCATTAATATAATGCAATAAATGTATTCTGATTTTATGCTTGTGCTTCTTATTTTATTTGCCCTTTTTAAGGATAAATAGGACTTTTTGCATCTGAAATTTTCTGTTCGGACAAAATGATAGATTTGGTTTCAGTATTAGGATAGAATTCTGTAACTGGCAAAAACAAACAAAAACAAACCAAAAAAACCAACCAAACAAACAAACAAACAAAAAAAACGACTATACATGGCATAACCTTACATCTTTTTTGACTATGCAGGGCTCAGTCACATGAGCAAAGCTATTTATCATCATGCTATCCACTGTCACCCATACGAGGATGGGTTCCCTTTTGAGTCTGATTCCTCTGAAGATTTCTAACCTCATGTTGTCTTAGGGAGGTTATTTATTTATTTATTTTCCTGATTGGCATTACCACAGGCCTGCCGATGTATTTTGTATATATTTTATAAATATCTCATTTGTCAGGATAATTAACTGTAGGGCTTATTAACTCAGCTTGATTATTAACTCACCTGTGTCCGTCATGATTAAAAAAATATTCATTAATTCATTTTCTGAACCGCTTAATCCTAATTAGGGTCGCGGGGAGGCTGGCGGGAATCTCAGCCGAATCTGGGCGAGGGAAGAGTACACCCTGGACAGCTCGCCAGGCCATCGCAGGGCAGAAACACGCTAATGGCAATGCAGCCTACTGTTTTCGATGGTTCATTTACATTCCTCTCACCACACACATTGAGAGACATGTCTGGCCTTTGATAAACCAGTTAGCTGCACTGGGGGATAGCAGTGACAACCTATGATAGTGTGATAGTGGGGCTTGAATATTGGGGCTTGAATATTCCCAGAGATGTTGTGTTCTAAATCCATGCTGGACTGATTTTGACAGGTTTTACCCCAATAAAAATAAAAATTACCCTAAAAGTTTGGCCCTAAAAGTTTAAGCAAGGCAAAGAAAAAATCCAAAGTTGTCTTTTAAATAGACAAATCTTATATCCAGCATTGCTGAGCTGCTTGTGTTATGTAAAGTTTAGAATTAGATAGACCTGTCTATGTTAGGACATAAAGTAGCTGGGATGCTGTCGGACATCTGTTTTCTAGTTTTTCTTGAATGTTCTGCATCTGGGCACCCTGCCAAACAAACACCAGACGAAGACTGTTTATATTAAAATATTAAAACCTATTTATATCACAACACGGCTAAACTCTTGTAATTGTAATAGAGTTAACATGAGTTCACAGGGTTTCGGTGGATGCTGCACATAATCTCAGTCTACTAAGGAACACATTACAATCGAGCTACAATTGAGTTTAGTTTTCTAAAAGGAAACATATAGTTGAAGTTAATGACAGCCGTCTCCAATGCTAAATCTTTGTAACAGTTAGGGGTAAAGTTGTGTTCATCACTTAAAAGTAAATTAAACCCAAACTTAATAAAATTGTTCATCTTTTTAAATCAAAATTGTTATTACACTATTACAATCTTTTTTCTGAAAACAAAACAAGTAATAAATCCTCACACAGAGCTGCCATTGTACTGCGAAAATTTACACGTGATTCACGCCACAGACACTGTATACACGGACGTGATTTGCAAAAAAAACTGCGTGTTTTCCATTCCTTCAAGTAGGTATGTAAGTGATGTCTGTAAAAATACATTATATATATTATGCATAATATAATAATAATAATATCATGTATAGATCTGCCAGGTTTTATTTTGTTCAGAAGTTTACTAGTTTGTATCTGATTTGTTAGTTTAATATCTGTGTATGGCTGTTGTTGCTGTTATTTTTCTTTATAGCTTTCTGCGTAACAACAGAGTTTGGAAGACTTTCATTTGGCTTTAAACCTCACAGTGTGCATTTGCATTTAGTTTTTCATTTCACATGACATGCTGTTCCTTTTTTTTATGTTATTTCCTTAAAACAAATGAGGCTGGTGAGGGAACAACTGTGCCTGAAAGTGATGAAATGAAAGACTCAACCTGAACATCTTTCAGATTTTCCATAACATTGAACATAACCATAAATAGATCAAGTATCATGTCATTATTATTGTAAATAAATGCATAAAAAAAAAAAAAGCTAAATTTTTGTTGTGAGGGTAATAATACCCGGGTGTCAGGAAAAAAGCTAAACTGCATGGTGGGAGCAGTAAAATTTTCAATCCATTTTGCAAAACGTTTAAAAAGATAAATAACTTTTAAAGAACCTGTTTAGAACCTGTTTCATGCTGCTTCTGAAATTTGACCGAGTACACCATGCATCCTACCCTAAATGATGGGTGTGGAACTGTTCTGCTTTGATGATATGAAAGATACACCTAAAAACTGAAGATACACCACTTGCAAATGTTTTCCTTGTTGTTCCCTAACAGACAAACTCATTTCATTAACTCACTTTAACACACATGAGTGAAGTACTTGATTGGAGCCAGGTACTAATACACATACTCCCTTTAGTCAGTAATGATACACTTGCTTTTTTAGTTCCACACTGCATTCCAAACTAATCCTTTAACCTGAAAGCTAATTTATTGACCAAAGTCAAGGCAAGATGATAACGTTACAGTGTTTGATTATCTTTTATTCTTTTATTTGATTTTATTTGGTTTTTATCCACCATGTTGCTCTCAGCTGTCAACATCGCCATCTAGAATTAATCTAAGACAATAATTACCATGGCAACTTATCAAACCTTTGAACTACATATGTTTTTAATTGACTTGACTGCCTGCTTGCTTTGTGTCAAGACTTCAAGCTTAAACTGCTTCCCCCTTTACCCATATTTATTTTAAAATTAATAGTAAAGGGCTGTTGACTTGTCAATTTTATAGCCTAAGTGAAACAGGTATAATTAAAATAAAATGTTGAAAACAGAGCATTTGAAATTCAGGCTGTTTATGCGTGTTATTCCATTGGGGTGATGTGGGCAGTGGGCTTTGATTTTTTGTTTTTTTGTTTTTTGGTAATGCAAATTACCGTGTTTCCCCGATAATAAGACACTGTCTTATTTTTTTATTTTTTTTTCGGTTCAAAAAACACCAATGGGCTTATTTTCGGGGTAGGTCTTATTTTAATTAACATTAACAGCGATTTCAATAAACAGGTAAGTGAGTCCTCCACAATTGCTTTCTTGTAGCGGTGTAGCTCTTCTTTTCTGCACTCATGTCTGGGGTCAAAACAGACAGGATAATACCAGTAAAATGATGACTGTTATACTCCTCCAGTCCTGCTTTATCCCCATCATGCCCCTCAGTCCTGCTTTATAATACTTTACTTACCGTTTTTGTCCCTTAACTTCCTCTTTTTCTGTTTCTCCTCCGCGGCGCTGCTGTAAATAGCGCTGTTCACAGAAAATGAGGGGAGGGTGCGGACAAAATTTGTATTTAGCTAGGTCTTGTTATCGGGGTAGGTCTTATTATCGGGGAAACACGGTATGTAAGGGATAATGTACAGCTGGCAGGTACACAGGGGTTTATTGGGCAATAATGAATGGCTTGCGGTACATCATTCTGCTTATTACTTAGGTACTTACAAAATATAATTTTAAAATTATTTTATTGCTTCCACTAACAATGTAGTCTGTAGCAGTGGTCTGTTATACATAAAAACGGTGTGTTGTAAAGAAATGAAAAATGTACACTGTAAATAGCCATTCAGAATCAAGTATGCAAATGAGCCGTGCAAATAGCCAAAACAAATTTCTTAGTCATTCATCGACATCCACCAAGCCTGTGGTAAATAATTTTTTTTTGTATATAGTGGGAGCTTAAAAAGCAAACTAAATCAAGGTTTTTATGGTATATTTTTACACATTTTGCATATGAAGAAGTAGGCCAGCTCCATGCGCATGCGTAAGTGCTGTGTAACAGTCTTTTCCAACTCATTCAAGATTTTACTAAATACATGGTACACGGAAATGTAAGAAAACTGTGCTTCCTAGCAGCGTGTTTTTACTCATTCGGTAATTTACATTTTTAGTATTTGCTTTACTGAAACACACGAAAAACAAGCTGAAATTAAATTTTTATGGATTATTTTCCCTTTTAAAGCTGTACAATAATGATGCCGTCTGCTCCAAGTGATTGTAACAAATTGTCCAGCATTTTAATTTAAGCATTATTTACTCTGAACAATGTGTTTTAATTTTCTGATAGTGGACTAATCAGATAGCACATTTCCTGTTTAATATATATGAATTTTCAATAACATCACACTCTGGATGTCATCTCATCAGTGTATTAAACGTTTTGCTTTTATGAAAAGGCAGAAACTGTAATTGTAGAGCACTAGTTTGGAAGAAACAGGTTTCCTGTTGAAATTGTTGTTATTTTATCCTTCACTTCAGTGAGATGTGTTGAGATTTTTGTGGTTAACATTTACTATCACAGTGTAAAGATTGAGACAGTTTAGAATTTAATGAGGTTAAGCTTAAATTTCTCATATAATTACAGCAATTTTTCCATGTTCTGCTGTTTGCATGTTCAAAGTATCATGGTTTTGAATTTGCATTTTCCACTTTTATACATCGTGATACACAATTTGATCATTCAGAATCATTTGCCAAAAAAAAATTAACTAATATATATTTGTGTGTGTGTGTGTGTGTGTGTTTCTGTGTGTTTGTGTGTGTGTGTGTGCGCGTGTGTGTGTATATATATATATCTATATATATAAAAAAATATATATTCTTTATCCACCTTGGCAGTAAGTGAGGGAGCCCATGCCAGATGTGACCATGCAATGTTGTTTTTATCTCTCTCATTGAAAAACTGAAAAATCAGACATGTGCCTAATGTTAGCTAAGGTTTGCTAGGCTTTATTTTACATTAATGAACTCAGTTTTTCTCCAATTAACTCCATTATTCTCCTTATGACAGAAAGGGAATGTGCATGGGATGTGAGAAAGGGACTGGGCTTTCAGGAAGAAGTCAAAATCACCTACACAAATGATTCCACGATGTAATTGTTGATTGATTCATGTCTTGTCTTACTGTAGAGATGTTCCTGTGTGAAACGCAAAATGTTTCACAGGTCTGGTAAGGTAATAATATTCTGCAGTCTCATGAGAACGTACTCTTTCATCCACCTATCCATTTTCTTCTGCTCATCCAAGGTTGGGTCATGGAGGCAACAGGTCTAGAGGGGAAACCCAGGCACCCCTCTCCCCCATGACACTCTCTAGCTACTCCTGGGGGATCCCAAGGTGTTCTCAGGCCAGAAGGGATATATAGTCCCTCCTGCGAGTTCTGGGTTTGCCTCAGGGCCTGCTCCCATTTTTTTAATGGGGGCCACCAGTAGGCATTCTAATCAGATGCCCGAACCACCTCAACTGACCCCTTTTGATGCAGAGGAGCAGCAGCTCTACCCTAAGTTCCTCCCGGATGTCCAAGCGTCTCACCTTATCTCTGAGGCTAAGCCCAGATACCCTCCAAATGAAACTCATTTCAGCCACTTGTTTTCGTGATTAGGGGTGTGCAAAAATATTGGTTTATTGCCGATTAATCGTTTTGTAAAATCTGTCTGAATCTGTATTTATCTGTAAAATTTATGGATTTTTTGGGTGAACAGTTTTTTAGGTTTATTTCCTCTATAGCCAGAGAATTCAGTGAATGTGCTCTGACTAGTAAAGCCAATTACTAATCCCTATCGCCCCCTTTAGAGTTCACAGTATTATTACACTATGATATAATCAACTCTCACAAATTATAAAACATGGCACTTACAGTACTGTGCAAAAGTCTATAGCACATGTAAAGAAATGCTCTAGAGCAATGGCGCCTTATATGAACATATAAATAATTAAATGTTTCTACATAAAAAAACGATAATATTTGGTGTGATGATCCTTTGCTTTAAAAATATAGTAATCTCAAGTAAGATGGAGCATCTTGCAAAACTGGCCACAGTTCTCCTGGAGATTTTGACCATCACACTTGCTTTTTTATTTGCACACTTGATTCTTTATATGCAAAAAACAGTAACCAAATATGTCTGAAAAGTGGTCTCTGGTATAATTTGCTGCTTTCTTTATTGACATACATTTGCATTATTTAAATTTGTGCTGGAAAGCAAATGTTTGTAAATTTAATAAATTTATGAAATTGAAAACATGATAATGTATGAGTCATATAAAAAAGCTCTAGTGAAGTTTATACTAAATAAAAATAGGGTGCCTAGACTTTTGCACCATACTGTAGGTTAATGCCTGAGTTGGAAATTGGAAGGAATATAAAACGCTTCTATTCTGTTTTTGTCACCAAAAAGTCTTGTTTTTTTTTTTTTTCTTTCTTTGCACTTACTGAAATGGGTGCTGTGTCACAGTTTGTACAGCTTGAGCACTGCTTTCGAAGGAAATCCAGGCCTTATTAATAGTCTTAAATGAACCAATATTCTCTTTTACTTTACTGTATGCTTTTTTTCTTACTCTGCATTCTGTTCATCTTGTATGTGTTGTTGTTTTTTTTTTTTTTTAACATGGACATAAACATTCCTTATTGTATACTGTAGGTGGAAATGTGTTGGTGTAAGGGAAATCATGCAGCAGTGTGCCATAAATAGCTCAGGGGTCGTGACTGATCACAGTGTGTTAATGGAAGACATTAGAAAGATCAGACAGGTCAGCTTATTTACTCCGACACGTTTTACACTTCAGTAAACTTGATTGCAATACTGTTGGCTTGTATCTCTATGGCGGCAGCTGAAATCAGCAAATTTGTGTACGGCATTGGTGAGTCATAGAAGTGTTTGGGGTAGGTGGTAATGATTTTGTCAGCACTGCTAATCGGGAAGGTTTGGGAAAATTAATGGGTTAGGTGTGTGAATTATTAAAGTTATAAGATTTATTATTTAGTTCTTTTAGCTAGAATATTAGCGTGTTGTCGGTTCAAATGAATGCAATTGCTCTAAGACAAACATAACTCATAATCAAGCAGTATAAATTTAAATATTTAATCAATAAGTAATAGAGTAAGTCAATAATTTCACTGGTAAATATTTTTTAATATATTTTCTAAGGATGCATTTAGGAAATAAAAGAACGTAGTTGTTTAGCACGTCCGGCTCACAGCAAGAAGGTCCTGGATGGGTTTACATGTTCTCCCTCTGCTTTTGTGGGTTTCCTCTCAGTTGTCTGATTTCTTCTCACAGTCCAGTTGCTTCTGCATGTAAGTGTGTATGGTTGTGTAGGTCCTGTGATGAAATGGCGAGTTGTTCATGGTTTGGCCTGCCTTGGTCCAGAGAAGGCTGTGATAGGCTCCAGCCTCCCCGCAACCCTAGTAGAAAAAAGCGGCTCAGAAAATGAATGAATGGTTTATAATGTGTGTGAATGTGTGTGTGTGTGTA
>JAQMYF010000023.1:44887511-44901492 GCA_030014195.1 Neosilurus mollespiculum
TACACAATGACCAGAACAAAAAGACATATCACAAACACATCACAACATCCATCAAAGCAATGAATACACAGCCACAGCAAAGGCCAGCCATGTCTCTCACTATCTGTGGGAGGTATGTGAGAGGCATGTAAAAGAACCATTGCTGACTTTCGAAAAGAGTAGGCCACTGGGTTGCCATCAGCGTGTTTCTGCCCTGCGATGGCCTAATGAGCTGTCCAGGGTGTACTGTGCCCTCGCCCAGAGTCGGCTGAGACGGGTACCAGCCCCACCGCAACCCTAGTTAGGATTAAGCGGTTCAGAAAATGAACGATGAACCAAAATTTAGGATAGAAAATATACACTGAAGAAGGTAGTATTTTCCTCTTTTGTTATGTATGCATTTATAAAATGTGTGAATGAACAAAATACTGGGCTAATATGCAAAGGAAAATTCAGAAACAGTACTGAATATCTGACCATAGTTGTCTAATACAGGAATTGTCAACCCTGTTCCTTTAGGACCTCCCCACCTTAGGTTGAACATGATAGTTGTCCTTGTTCCCAACACACCTGATTTAACTAATTATCCAATTAACAGCTCTTCATGACTTGAAGTAGGTGTGACAGTGCAGGAAAAGCACTAAAATGTGCAGAACAGGGGGTCCTCCATGACCAGGATTGGGAACCTCTGGTCCAATACATTGTGAGTTCATTAAAGCTGATTCTTATGAGAAGTACAATAATGAGAATTGCTCCTATTAATGATAATAATGTTCATTTAGTGTTGAAGTCCAAAACTTGTCAGCGGCAGTGAAGCAAGCCATATTTAAGCCAAACAAACAAACAAACAAACAAACAAACAAACAAACAAACAAACAAATAAATAAATCAAAACAGACTCATTATAGAGGTAACAAAAAGATTTGGGTGTGGCCAAATAGACTATTTGGTCCATTCTTAATAGGATAATACCCAAAAGCCCCACAAAACAACAGAAAACAACTGCAGTAGAGAATGGAAGCCTTCTTCCTTTTGGTCAAGATTAATGCCTTCACAGCAATCAGGTAGTTCAGTGACACTCTCCTGGGGAAAAGTGTGTATACATCTTTGTCAAAGTCAATAACCAAGAATTCACCAGAATAAATAAAGAGGGTTTATTACCAAGGTGTAAACCATGGATAATCCTCAAAGGCCAGAAGTTAAGATTCAGTTTAAGTTTAGAAACATCAGCAAAAAAAAAAAAAAGAAAAAGTCAACAATATCCACTGGACAGATGAGGAAAAAAGATGAATTTATTAAAGCCTAATTATAGGAAACCAAGAGTATGGAGAAGGAAAATCACTGCTCATGATCTGTATGATGCCACCTTATTTTATGGTGTAGACATGTATGACAGCTTAGGGACCTGGTTCCCTTGCTTTCATTAATAATTGACTGCTGTCAAAAACAGCAGGAGGAATTAAAAAGTTTCTCTTAGCAGTGATGCTATATTATCAGCTCATTTTTGCCATTTTTTTTTTTTTCAAAACTCTTTGGATGGTCCTTCCCAGTGCAGATGGATAATTACCCAAAGCACTGTTTCAATGCAAACATGTGAAATACCCTGCAGTGGACAAGTGAATCACCTGAGCTGATGCTTTTGACTTGCTGAAGGCACAGTTGAAGGCCATATGCCTTAAGAACAAGCAGGAACTGGATAGAGCAGCAGTAAGTTATATTGATGGATTCCAGGTTGCACACATTCATTCATTTATTTTTTCATTCCCTCTCCCAACTGCTTAATCTTACCAGGGTTACAGGGAGACTAAAGCCTATCTCCCCTGACCCTGGGCGTGGGCAGGGTACACCCTGACCAGCTCATAAGTTCATCACAGGGCCAACACACACAACCATTCATATTCTTACCTAGGGACAATTTGAAACAGCCAATTAACCTAATGTCTTTTGACTTTGGGAGGAAATTGGAGTACCTGAAGGAAGCCCACGCAAGCACGGACAAACCACACAGAAATGCCCTAGCTGATCTCAGGACTTTATCCAAGGACCTTCTTGCAGTGGGGCAGATGTGCTAATCACTACACCATCGTACTGGCCAGATTCCAGACAGCTTAAGGATTTGCAAGCACATACTAAAGTGACAATTTAATGTCTGTGTAAATCCTACAGCTAAAGGTCTTTCATACTATTACTATTTAATTTTAATTTTTGTCAGTGACCAAATATTTATGAACCTAACTGTAAGACGGTAGTGCTGGACAAAACAATTCTGATTATATTAATCCTCACCGTGTGCATGCAGCCGGACACTGTATACAGCCAGCTGTGCCGAAAGGATGTAAACCGCTAAGCAGAGAGGAGTTAGCCTCATCAGAAATGCATACAGATGATGAATAGCTGCTCTAATGTGTATATTTCCAACAATTTATAGTGAGAATTTACAGTTGACACTTCTATTAAAATGCATAGGAAGAGTAGGACCTTCCTGATTGTAGCCAAGAGGCAAACAAAACAATCATGACAAATGGATGCCTGTCCACCGCAAAGTAATTCAGTCATAAGTTCATAACTTTGAAGCTGCGACCTCACAGGAAGTCGCCTGAGATGCATATGGCATCAGAACAGATTTTATCAATTATTGTTGGAATTATCTATGAATTATTATAAATTATGAATAAAAAAAATCTTCTTTTAATTATACTTATATTATATTTTAACATCTGGTTTAAGCATATCTGTGCAGGACATTAAGAGGTCTCATATTAAGAATTCTAATCAGAGTCCCTATTCTAATCTCATGATTAATGTGTAGTGTGTAGAGTGAACTAGCATTAGAACTTACAGGTGTCCAGTGCCAAGCTTTTATTATATCCAAACTACAGTGCTATTTACTTCTATCAAAGTTTTACTCATATAAATTCATAAAAATAATAATAAACCGGGCGGCACGGTGGTGCAGTGGTTAGCACATCCACCTCACAGCAAGAAGGTCCTGGGTTCGTGACGTTTCTGTGTGGAGTTTGCATGTTCTCCCCATGCTTGTGTAGGTTTCCTCCAGGTACTCCGGTTTCCTCCCACAGTCCAAAAAACACACACAGAAGGCTGATCAGTGGTTCCAAATTGCTTCTTTTACTTTTAACACAATTTGGCTCAACCGCAACTCTCATGTAAAATATGTAATTAAAAAAAGTACCATGCATTATTTTGAGATTTACAGCAAGGTAAGTACTTAGCAGCTATGTAACAATTAACACAGGGTGGATGTCACTGAAAAGTCCCCAAGGTGGAATGCCGAAGGAATTATTCAATACAGCGACATCCACAGAGCCCAAGGTGATATCTTACAGTATAAGATAATATCTACTGTAGTATATATAAGTATATATTACATGGCAATATAAATAAGACAGCACCCCCATAGTGCTAAACATAATCAAATTATTATTTTGTCTGCTAATAATTATGAATGAAAACTATATTGAATGAAGGTTCAAATATGTGTGCAAATAATAATTTGATTGACTTTAACATTTTATTTTTAATTTACCTTCAGGGTTTTCGGGTCACCCTGTATCAAATGGCCAGTGGTTAAAATGCATCTGTTACTTATTCACTTTACCCCTCACTGGTTCTGAAGTGATGGCTGGATATTTTAACAACATACTAGAGTAGACAATATTTCCAAAAAGCAATTATACAAAATCATGTCAAATGTAATTTAGTGAAAATTGTATTAGATTTGTTGTGAGTTTGTGTGGTATGTACTGGTGCATGCATTTTATAAAATACTTGATGCGAAATTGTTTTAGTCATTATCTTGTAGCAGTGAAGAGGAACTGTATAATTATAAAATTTAAAACAAACTTTTTCCAAGGAAAAACTAACTATACAAATTTGTCTTTTGGCTTGTATGTTTTATTTATTTTTTTTATTGATTTTTTTCTTCTGTGTCTGGTTCAACATACAGAAACCATTTGTCCAGCATGCGCCGGCAGTGGACCTCTGTCAATTCTGCCTCGGCTGCAGCCTCTCCTCGGGTGTCAGGCACTTTATGTGGCACAGTCAACTCCTCTGGCTCTGACGGTGCTGTCAAACTGCACCTGGGCATGCAGGTCCTGCTTAGCAGTGCCAATGAAATGGGCATCATCCGCTACTTTGGCACTGCTGATTTTGCACCAGGCCTCTGGCTGGGCCTGGAGTTGCGCAGCGCTAAGGGAAAGAACGATGGTTCAGTTGGCTCAAGACGCTACTTCAGCTGTCGGCCGCTCCATGGCGTCCTGGTGCGCCCAAGCAGGGTCACCTACCGTGGTATTAATGGAGCCAAGCTAGTGGATGAAAGCAGCTGAGACCGCAGGCTATTATCTTTTTTATTTTTTATCCTTTTATTTATCTTTTGTTTCCTACTTCACCTGTCTCTCAGCTCTGTCATACTCTTTTTCTTTTCTAGCAAATAAGCAGCTGGATGAATGGAAGGACTATATGCTGCCAGAGGACGAGATGAAGCACTTTGAAAGCACAAAGGACAGGGTTATTAGTCAGCAATTCAGTCTTGGTAATGAGATTTATTGTGTGGTGTTTGGGTTCTGGATGATGTTTACTGGGGAATTGAATTCAGTCATTTGTTTTCTTACTACTGAATGTTCACCTTGGAAGTGAGGTCGGTGATTTAAGTTATAACAAATTAAGTTATTATTAAGAGAAATTTAGTTACTTAGTGATTGTGATTTCTTTTTTTCCTGAGAGCTAAAGCTTTCATTTGGTTTGTTAGGGGAATAGCTGAGCAGTAGCAATTTGTAAGCACTTTAAACACAAATAATGCGAACTATGACAATGACCTTCATTGAACATATTAATATGTTCATAGTTCATATTATTATCTAGTTAGAAAGCATTCATAAGGTATTTTAGTACACATTATTGAAATGATTGTGTTATACTTTTATAGTAGTCTTTACTATTCATTATAAATAGTTAACATGATTAATTATAATTAAAGTTGTGCTCAAACATTATAATGCCATAATTAAGGAAACTGAGCACTTCTAAACTTTTTATTTTTATTCACTTCATTCATTCATTCATTTGTCAAACAGCTTAATCCTACTAGGGTTGCTGGGAGGCTGGATCCTATCTCAGCCAACTCCAGTTGAAGGTAGGGTACACCCTGAACAGCTCACCAGTCCATTGCAGGGCCAACACACAATCAATCACACTCACACCTAGGGACAATTTGGAGCAGCCAGTTAGCCTAATGCGCATGTCTTTGGAGGAAACCGGAATATGTGGTGGAGCAAACTCCACACAAAAAATACCTTTGCCAAGCCTGGGACACACTGTGAGGCATATGTGCTAGCAACCATACCACTGTGCCACCCTAATACCCAATCATTCATGATTAAAAGTAATACCTTATAAATGTATTTAAATAAAATGTTTTCAAAAGTCATTATTTAAATGGCTTTCATATAAATGGTTACCACAGTTTTTTTTTTCTTTATGATTTTTCCCCCTTTATGATTCATAATAGTCCATAGCCTATGGATAAGAAATGTTCATATTTTGGAGAGTCAGGCCAGGATCACTGCATTCAATAGCACTTTATTGGTGTTATCACTGAACTTCCACACTGTTCCTTTTACTCCCAAAAAGGATTTTTAAACAGTTTCTGAGTATAAATTTCCTTTAGTGTTGCCATTTATTTGGACCATGTTCCTTAAGAAAGTTAAGTTTAAAAAAAATGTATTTGAAGCTTTTCTTAAAAGCATTTGACTAGTCAAAATTGATTCACAGTCATTGTTTGCTCTTCTATTTATTTGTTTGGGTTTTTTTTGTTTGTTTGTTTGTTTGTTTGTTTTTTAATTCATCTTCAGGAAATAAAATTTCCAAAGGAATTAATCAAATGCAGCTGTGTGCTTAGTTGTAAAAAATGCTTATATATATATATATATATATATATATGTGTCTGTGTGTTTATATATATATATATATATATATCCAGAGCAACTGTTGCAACAGTGGTACTGAGACTTGAACCACCAACCTTCTGATCAGCAGCCCAGAGTCTTAACCACTGAGCCACCAAAATCCCTAGTTACACAGTCTTACTGTAGCATATATACCAACTGAAATAGTCAGCAAAATGTATTGTGCAATTATATTTGGGATTTACTAATTGATTATGTGATTATGGTAGCAAATTTCTAAATCCCCACCAAAAAAGAAATCAAATAAAAATTCTACTAGACCCTCAGCATTAGTACTGCTATTCAGTGCTCTCCAGTCATCTTACTGCACTCAATGCATTAAATTGCTTTAATGACTCTTCATTTGCTGTTGAGATATAATTACAGGAAAACCAGCCAAGCAACTGTATTTACAGGGAATGGCATCTATTAGACTTGATGTAGCATCAAAGTGGAATTCTGTGTAACAGAAAGTAAGACGCTATTCCCCTTCCCTTTAGCAAAATGCAGTAATCCAGTAATCCATCCTAAACATTTTCTTTGGATAAACTCCAATGTTTTCATGAGTAGCAACACCATCTTCTCCTTTGGCGTTCGCAGCTTTGTTTATTCCAATTCCCTTGCACTCTATTCCAAAGTGAAATTGGATAGTGAAAAGGGGATCATGCGATCTTATATTCATATTTGAGACCAAACAGAGCACAGATCTTTCCCACGAGGGGAGACCGCACACTCTGTTCTGTATGCACTGTGGAAGAGCTGTCCAGTTCTGCAGTATGTTTGTTGTGTATTTTGTCTGAATTTAAATGAGCTGCTTTGATTGCAGATACTGAGCTCAGTGGTTTGTTTATGTACAGTGAACAAGAATTCCTGAAAAATATCCCACACTTCCTCCTCCTCCTCATCATCATCATCATCATCATAGTCTCTGTCAGTGTGTGTTTGTAAATCCTACTTGTAAACATGTATACACATGTATTTAATCAATACATACATTGTTAACATGAGAAGCAGTACGTCAGAATGTCAGTACGTATTCCTTATAGCCAAGAGTAAGTTAGCTAACTGAATAATGCTCACACATGAAAACTGACAAGAAAATTAACATTTTATCTTTATTATGCAATCAAGTTTTTGTCATCCCACCTCCCCCTTTTTTTTAGTATTCATCTCACTACTTACTCAGAGAATACTCCAGTGCACCACTGAATATCGACATAATTCCATCTGATTTTTTGCTTCCAGTCATTTTTTCAGACCCCCCCCCCCCAAATAAATAAATAAATAAATAAATAAATAATAATAATAATAATAAACACCCTCCATTTATTTTATAAAATTTTGTCCAGATATAACACATGATCAGTTACATGAATACCACCAGGTTGGTCTGAGGCTAGACAGTCCCATACACAGCAATCTATCATAACTCCTTTCTATTATAGCCAGCAAAAACGGTATTAAAAAAAAGCTGTATGTGCTGCAGTAGCTCTTCTGTAGGATCAGACCAGATGTATTAGCCTTCGCTCCACATGCACATCAACGCATATTGGGCACCCATGACACTTGCCGTCTCACTGGTTGTCCTTCCTTGGACCACTTTTGGTTGTGTGGCCATTGTCAAAGTCACTCAGATTCTTAGGTTTGCTCATTTTTCCTGCTTCCAACACATCAACTTCAAGAACTGACTGTTCACTTTCTCCTTGACAGATAACACTGTAACAAGATAATCTTATTCCCTTCACCTGTCAGTGGTCATAATGTTTTAAGTTGATGGCTGATCATGCATGCAATGCATTGTTCATTTTTATTAAGGTATTCATAATAATTAGAAGAAGAAAAAAGATGGCAGCATGGTGACACAGCAGAAAGTGTAAAAAAAATATCTGGAATCTTCACGGTCTCTGGTTTAACCGTAAGCTCAGGTTATATTGTCTGTAGAGTTCTGTGCATGTTCTACCTGTATCCACATGGATTTCCTCCAGATTTTCTGGTTTCCTCCCACCACTCAAAAACATGCCATAACAGCAAGTTACCTTTAGATGTGCCTTTATTTATGATGCATTATGCATCTCAAAGATATTTAATGAGAAACATTAGAGCTGAAAAAAGGTCTTTGAAACACTATTCAAGAGTTTAATGGTGAAAAACATTTTTCCACCTGCTGTGAATGATCCTTGTGACGAATAATAAAGTACTTGTTATGAGCTACAGTGCTTGAGATGCTTAGCAAGCTACACCTGATCTAAACTATTTACAGTTTTAAATAATCCATGACATTAGTTAGTGAGGATGTTTATAGCCAGTTAGTGTCCTTTCACTGAGACAGTATTGTGCTACAATACAATCTGTGCTTTCTTTGCTGGATAATGATGAAGGCTCCAGCATTCAGAACAAGGTTAAGCCTCTTTCTTAAAGAAGCAGCAGCCAGTAACACATCACAATCTGGAACAGTCTGGAAGTTATGAAAGTATGCATCAGTTCCTTATTGTCATGTAAGATTATTTTATTCATAAATTGCTCCTTTTTTGGGGGGCTGTGTTTCATAAACAGTGTCAAGCTCTGGGGCGTAACTTACCCCAGACAGACTTCAGGCCCAACAGCAGTATTTCCGTTTGATTAGATGAAAGAGGAATCTATTCATATTCTCAGTATTGACGCAAACTTGAATCCTTTGGAATATTATTGTAGTCCATTAGTCTATAATTAGGCTACATGTTTTGGGGTAGAGTGGAAAGACTATACCACAGTTGCGTAACAGGTACTAAATGATCGCTTACCTGCCTATTACTTAAGGAGTACTGGGTAATTACTTACCTGTCCCCCCTTACTAGTACTGCTGTTTAAAGGACCTTCCATACCATACTTACCTTTTTAACTGAGTTCTGAGAAAATTTAAAAATCCCTTGATTCAACACTAAGAGTACAGATTAAACCAAACTGCAGTGTAAATAACAAAATAGACTGGTCAACAGGTCTAAATGTTAGTTAAAAAACATATATATATATATATATATATATATATATACATATATATTTTTTTTTTAATGAGGTATGGCCTTGTTAATATTTTTTTTAATTAACCATTTATTGAAGTGAACTGAAAGAAGGAGACCAAAGAGCAATAATTAAATTTTCTGCAAAGATGGATACAGCTCTTATATACACAAAAGCTTCTTTCTGAAGCCACAGATTAACTGAAAATAGATGGAATGAGAGAGATCAGTACCTCATTTCCTCTTTGAGTTAAATACACAAATTTACACCTCTTTCACAAGAGTCACACAAATCCTTGCAGTGTTCATACAACAGTAAAATTATTCACAGGCCTGACATTTTCTCTGACCACTTAACCTCTTTTCAGATACCAAAGCGACTGATTACCTTCCTGCTAATAGATGTCAGTCGCCTTTTACATCAACCAGTCTGCTAAACAGAAACCATTAATGATTAATTTAATTCATTAAATTTCAAGTCAGATGAAAACGGCTGTAGTTTAAAAGCCAACCAAATTCAAGAGTGAACAAAATGATGCATAAATGAGCGTAGCTGTTTGCCGTATGAAGCACACCCATTAATAATTTACACAGCTTCCAAATAATAAATTAACAAATGAATAAATAAACAAGCAGGCAAGCAAACATCAACAAACTTCTTTTTTCCTGTGAATGCGAAAAATGATATGAGGGCATTTTGCAAGTTAAGTCCTTATGATTGACTCCAGCACAATCCTTAAACCTGTAACCACTACAATACTCCTAGTGCTCCCTCCATCCAATTACATCATAAAGGTTTAGATATTCAAGCAGTCAGTCTCATCCCAGATATCACCAATAGTAAGGAGAAGTGAATGTTATCCTGGCTGAGAAGCACAATGATTTGAGGGGGATGCATGATGGTCATGAGGTGAGGTGGGCACAGACGGATGACACAGTGTTTCAAGCGGGCACTGAATAAAAGAGTTTGGGAGCAAGGAAAGACTGTAGAGGGTTAAAGCACTGTGGCATTGTGCCCATCCATCTTAGGGAGTCTGGAGTCCTGAACTGTTCCCATTGTCACCAGCAGGGGGCGGCTATCCTCAGCAGTGCCAGTCCGGCCTAGTGAGATGGGTCTCTGCTGGTTGGAGAGAGCAGGAGGTGGCACAGCATTCTGGGGTCCAGACATTGACTCCAAAGGCAGACCCTGATCCTGGTAGCCATACCCGATGTTGCCGCATGGGAATCGGCGCAGTCTGTAGAGTGGTACAGGGGGCAGGGCTGCTGAATCTAGCAACAGGGGGGCAGGGGTAGGTTGGGGAGGAGGGGGCAAGAGAGGCCTGCACTGCCCCTGTTGCTGGATCTGAATTTGTTGTTGCTGCTGTTGTATTTTTTGCTGCTGCTGGATCTTCTGGTGCTGCTGGATCTGGATTTGTTGGTGTTGCTGTTGAAATTTCTGCTGTTGCTGCTGGATCTGTAGCTGCTGTTGCTTGTGCTGCTGTTGCAGGCCCAGAGCCTCGGCCATACTCCCACTACGGCCAGATAGCTCATGGACCTGAGTTCCTGCTTGCCTTTGGGCCTGGGCCTGCTGCCTTTTCTGCTGTTGCTGGAGGAACCACGAACCATATGTTGGGTTCCACAAGTTGGTTGGCTTCCCATTGCGGTTATCTTTGTCACCTGTAGGAGCCTGAGCAAAACCCAAATTGATATGCCCCCCTTCTTGGGGAGCAGGGACAACAGATGATGGCTTACTGCAGGCTGCCAGCACAGATGCCGAGGACACTGGTGGATGAGAGTGAAGCTGGGAAGCTGCACTGGGTACAGACTTGTTATCAGATGAGCACGCATTCATTAGGAGAGCCTCAGCAGCTCTCTTGGCCTCCTCTGAACGGGTCACAGCAGTGGAAGATGACATTTCCTCTGCGCCTTGGGAGGCGGTAAGTAAAGAGGGTGCAGCCGGATCATCAGGGCGCATGGGGACCCGCTCTTCCTCTTCAGGCATCGGGCCATACTCAACAGGTAAAGGTACATTTATCACATCTGGATCCTGAAGAAGGGTAGAATATCACAAAAAAGATACAAACTTTTAGACAGAGTTACTAAAATTAATGCTCAATACTGACAATTGCTGAATCATCCTATCAAGGTACTTGTTGCTGCACTGGTAGGCTGATGTTTAAAATGCTTTTCTTATGTTCCCTTGTACAATATCCTGAAACAGTTATTCGTCTCAGGCTCTGTGCACATTGCTGAACAGTTCTACTCAACAATATTCAGTTCTCTTGAGGTAAATAACTGTTTTTACACACTGATCAGCTATAACATTAATATCACCTGGCTGAACTCTATGTCCTGACATGTCTATCATAGGTAGCATTTAGTTTCAGCACTAGCCTGCCCTTTCTATGTGCCTCAACAGGCCTTGGACACTCTTTTCAGCTCACTGGTTGTCCTTCCTGAACCCATTTGGTCGGTAATTACCACCGCATACTACAAATACCCCACAAGACCTGCTGTTTTGGAGATAAAGAGACCTAATGGTTTACTTTAAGAACTTTGAGAACTGACTGTTCACTTCCTGCCAAATACATCCCAGTCCTTGTCACTGTAACAAGATAATTAGCAATTATTCTACACCCACCGAGCCTGACGCATTTATTTTCATATTTGAACCATTAGAGAGACAGGTCAGGTGACCTCTGTGTGCCCTGAGCAGAGCACTGTGTAACTAATGATGTATTTTTAATCCCATTAAGATTTTAGTACATACTACATGGAAACAAAAAAAACCCAGTAAACTATGATTAAATATTTAGGCGGCATGGTGGCGTAGTGGTTAGCACATCCACCTCACTGCAAGAAGGCCTGGGTGTGATAACTGGGCTTGGGAGTTTTCTGTGTGGAGTTTGCATGTTTTCCCTGTGCTTCCGTAGGTTTTTTTCTGGGTACTCCAATTTCCTCCCACAGTCCAAAAACATGCACAGTAGGCTAAGTGGATGTTCCAAATCGCCCCTAGGTATGAGAGTGGGTGTGAATGGTGGTATGTGTTTTGGCTCTGCAGTGGCCTTGTGAGTTGTTCAGGGTGTACCCCACCCTTTGCCCAAAGTTGGCTGAGATGGGCGCCAGCCTTCCTGCGACCCTAATTAGAAATCGAAACAAAGCGGCTTAGAAAATGAATGAATGAATAAATAAATATTTATAGTTTATTGTTACATATTTTATCATGGCAAAGGCAGGTCAGGTGAGCGAAGCTTAGCAATGTGAAGCTTATGGCTTCCTTTTAAAACCTATACACTCAGTGTATTAATACATAATACACCATATTTTAATGGTTTGATTTTTTTATTTTAAAGCATGATGAGGCTCCCTGTTTCAAGTGACTGTGACAAACCTCTTGATAGCAGACAAATTAAACTAATCAATTATTTATTTCACCTGTCAGTGGTCATAATATGTGTAATGTTATGGCTGATAAATGTAATTAGACACTAAATATTTTCTAAATATTTTTAATACAAAATAACCCTACAAAAAGTGTGACTGAGTGTACAGTTACAAAATCTGGTGTTCAAGAAACCTCATGAGAACCATTACTGCACCTGCAAACAATAGTCAATCCGCTCCAGGATAGTGGAGAAGTTTGGCCTGTCTTCAGGTTGGTGTTGCCAGCTCTGCGTCATTATCCGATAGCTGTTAAACACACACACACACACACGCACGCACGCACGCACGCACGCACACACACACACACACACACACACAGTTGACTCATTAAAATTGTGTGTTTTGTTTGTTTCCTCATTACTGAATTTTCTCCCTTACCAAGTCATGCTATTTAGCATGTGGGTGATTGCCTTTGGAAAGCTGAGAGCCAAAGTAGAGGCACACAACTGAGATTTAATTTAATCAAGCCCATTTTTTTAACAGCTAATTATAATTTTCATTTCGACTGCACACCTCTTTTTTTTCCCATTGCATCCATTGCACAAAGAGTGAAGGTGTCATTTGGTCTGACAATTCTAAACAAGCCTCTGTAGCTTTGTCTTTTATTAGGTGAGAATGAGAATTAATAATTCTGAATCGATACCCCAGCTGATTAAATTCAAATATTATATAAAGAGGCTTGAGTATTATATAGAGAGGATTGATGGCAGGAGACCAAGGAGATGGTCACTGAAAAAAGAAAAAAAACCTCTTATAATAATAAATGAATTAATTAATCAATAAAAATAAAAATGGTGCCAAATCAGAGTGGCACAGGGGCTTAGTGGTTAGGCGTTTCTGTGTGGAGTTTGCATGTTCTCCAACTACTTGTGTGGGTTTTCTCTGATTGCTTCAGTTTCCTTGCACAGTTTGAATACATGCACATAGGGCTACTTAACTTTTTTAAGTTGCCCGCCTTCACACAGAGCATGAGCTGAGATATGCTCCAGCCTGCCACAACCCCTTATTAGGATAAAGTGGTTCGGCAAACAAAATGAAAAGAAAATGATCCCAAATCTGTTGTGTAGAAGTAGCCTGATACCCTTATGATTTGCAGTTCTCAAAAACAGTTGATCTTTATCTCACCACACTTTACACCTTTTGTCCTGTTTGACTTTACAGCAAACCAAACAGTAATGATTTACAGTACTGCTATCCAGTATCACCTAGAAGAAGACGGGTTCTCGTTTAAGTTTGGTTCTTCTAAAGGTTTCTTCCTCATTCCTTTTTTCAGGGAATTGTTGTGTGCCAATGGCACCTCTAGCTTGCTCATTATGGATCTTAATCCACTTCTGGGTATCTCTAAAATTGCTTTTGTGGCAATGTTTACAATCTTAAGCGCACCAAATAAAGTTGATTTTCCTATTATTATTGAATGTGAGTCATAGATCACTGCAGAGAATTGACTGTTTTGAGAATGTGCATATTTGTATTGATTGATTAAATAATCGATTGATTAAATGAGCTCCAAGTAGTAGACATAGTAGTCAGATGGGCAGGGTCACCACAACAGTTTACACACACCTTTTCACCTGGGGGAAATTTGAAGTAGCCTTAGGAATGTGAGAGGGCCATATATATATA
>JAQMYF010000023.1:44958283-44976226 GCA_030014195.1 Neosilurus mollespiculum
TATATATATAAACAAATATTCTACAACTGAAGCCTCAGAGAAAAAAAGAAAATGCTGGAAAACCAGTTGAGGAAGGAACGTCAGAAGCGTTAGCATGGTGTACGAATATTCCCCATGACAGTTCCTCAACCTTTGTTTGACCGTCTAAACTGCCTATTCAAAACATTAGCTGCACCTTCTAATATTTTGTTGGGCCGCCTTTCGCCTTTATTTCCATCCAGAATTGGGTTTATTTTTTACAGGAATCTTGACAACAGGAAAATCAAACCACTAAGTAAAGTCTTCTCCAGCACATCCTAAAGACTTTCAATAGGGTAAAGCTCAGAACTTAAAAAAAATATAAATCATATTGTATCCTCAATATCGTGACCTGTAAAGTAATTAAAAATAATTAAATGATATAAAAATGACATTTTATTTATGTGTAAACAATGCATTTGTATTTAAATACTATACATTTGTAATACCTAAATGGGCACAATGGTGTAGTGGTTACCACTCTTGTCTCACAGTGCCCAGTAAGTGCACATCTATGTGGAGTCTGCATGTTCTTTCTGTGCTTGAACAGCTTTCCTCCTGGAGCTCTGGTTTCCTCTTACACTCAAAAGACAAGTATATTAGGCTAATTGGCTATTCTGGATTGTCCTTAGGTATGAATGTGTATGTGAATGGTTGTGTGTTGGCGACGCGATAATCTGGTGATCTGTTCAGAATGCACTCCGCCTTTCGCTCATAGTCAGCTGTAACTGAATCCATCTTCCCCATGACCCTAAACGGGATAAGCTATATTGAAAATTAATTAAAGTACTGCCTAGATACTTACGAGTCAACTAATCCGAGCAGTGGGAAAGTAATAAGTCGCCATCCGTTGTCCATTTTGATCTCACTGCTAGAGTTCCACAGCCTTCTTTGACCCTCGGGTCCTGTACTGTTTTCAATGATCCAGAGAGAAAGAAGACCGTATGGGCTTCCACATACCTGGAACCGTACCTGCAGATCACAATCACATCTCATACAGTGCTATATCTGTGATGTCCAATATTTACATTTAATAAACAGGGCATCCAGTTGGATTGTTAAATTCTTTATTTATACTAGGAATCTTCACCAGCTGGTACAGTGAAAACCTTGTGATGCACAACCCACACACGGCACAAACATGCTTGTATGTGGACTGGTTATGCTAGATTGATGTGTGTGGGTGCTCCAGGTATTTCCACTTTGCAACCAGTGCCACAGTACAACCCTATCCATTACACACTTTTGTCTTTTTTTGTTTCACTACACAGAACCTGAAGAAATGATCAATGATGAAACCAGAGAATGTTACGTAAAGGTTACAGTTGTTTTTTGTTTGTTTGTTGCTGTTTGTTTGTTTTGTTGTTGTTTTTTTTTTGCATTTGTAAGAGTATTTCTATCTTTGGACTCCTTCCAGTGTGGAAATTTTTATTTATTGATTTATTTATTTTTTTTTAAGCAGCATACCTCCTATATCTGTACATTTGAGCTCCTTGCTAGCCTTTCAATGTGTATATATCCCTTACAGCTGTAGCCAATTTTTCTGAGCCCCCCTTCCCTTCTAAGCTTCCAAAATTAAATTGCTACTCCTCATCTTATTTGATATGTATGTTGTACTTGACATGCTTTAAGCTTTGACAATTTTTTTTTTTATTTCACAGATATATTTTTTTAAAACAGTCTATAATTTTTTAAATATTAAACAATTGTAATAGATGATGCATGGTTTATTCTGAGATGATGGTGTACCCTGTCTCTCACAATATGTCTGCTATGACTGGCTCCAACTCACCCATGATCCACAACTGAAAATAAATATAGAAAATAATGAATAGATAATGATGATTATTATTGTAATAATAATAATAATTATAATTATTATTATTATTATTATTATTGTTGTTGTTGTTGTTGTTGTTGTTATTGTTGTTATTAATATTATTATTTAGAAATTAAATAATTGTCATATATTACAACAATTCTAATAAACTAGGTTTTTAATGCAGAAATGTATGTCAGTACAATTCTTTCCCAGAGCAAGGTAATGCAGCATGACATCAAGTCCACATTCCCTGTTACTCCTCCTACAGTATTTGAGGTGGCTCAGTGTGGTGGAAAACACAGCCAGTTCTTAGAGCATGTGAAGAATTTCCAGCTCTGATGTTCAGCCAGGGAGTACGAGACAAGGTGAGCGAGACAGAAGTTCTCATCTCAGAGTCCTTACTTATTTCTGGGACTGGAGCCAGGCTGTTGTTGTACCCTGCTGCGCTTACACTGTGCTCTGTTCTGTATGTACAACAAAGAGCCCTTGGCTCCCATCTCTCAGGAGCTGTCAATCATAAACTCCAGCCAGATGAGCCCTCCACCTCCATCTGTGTCTATTACCACTTGATCCCAGTTACTTCTTCACTTTCTTTAAACAAAATCTTTCTTTCTTTCCATTTCAGACACCTTCATTTAACTATCTGTCTCTCACACTTGTTTCTACCCGTATGTCTCTCTTGGCTTAAAGTTTGCCTTAATAAATGTTTTGCCCAAAAAAAAACCTCAATTTCTTTGCATTCAGAAAATAACATAAAATACTTCCAGTCAAGGCTCTTAAAGGAAGCGGGGACAGGTGACTGGCTAGTTATTTGTTTGTGTTCTCCAAACAGTTACATGATGTGATTTTTCAAATTATCACATGTGAATGATGTGTTCAGATAAAGTGTGCTATAGTTATTATTTATCATGTCTTTCAAATTATTTTCAAACTTAGGCTCTACCTAACAAAACTGGGTGATTTAAGGCTTTCAAGACACACACACACACACACACACACACACACACACAAACTGCAATTTGGGTCACTGAAAGTAGACATTATGCAAAACTCTTTCCATGTTAAAAATTTTCAGAAACTTTGTTCTCAGTTTTGGCTCTTGTGCTCTGGTGAGGAAGCAAATTTTTTCCGCATAAATAAATAAGAAAAACCCTGTTTAAAAAAAAAAAAAAACTTTAATGATAATGTATCAACTGTCAGCAGTATTCATTAAAACAGTTCTCATTATTTTCATTTAATTAAAATAAAAGATGAATATAACCTTGAACTGTGATTTATAGAATTTAAAAATACTTGGCTATACCTTAAAGAAAAATGAAAGTACATTGCATGAAGGAATTACCATAAAACCGAATTAAACGCATATTATCACACATATTATAAGAAGATTCAATTTATCACCTGGCCTCGATTTAGCCCTGACATTTTATCAGGAAGGAAGTTGGCATATTAATCACCCAGTCCTCTTGTCTTTGCTGATCAAACCCTCCCCGTATGCATCTGAAACTCTTATCTGTATGCAGTGCCTTGCTAATGGCCGCATCTTTTGTTGCCCGTGTACTCAAATGAGAGTGGAATACATTTGCTAGAAATATGAAAGCGGGCCTGATGAAAAATGCTCTTAACATAATTTCCTCTGAGATCCAAATAAAGCTGGCCGCAAAGACGCACAGTGTGCTCGCTGACATTCATGGGCGGAATGCAGAATTTCTTCTCTCTTACCATGCATGGGGCGTTGCGAAGAGGGTAGAGAAAGAGTGGACTTCGCACAGCTACTGACCCCCGTTGGCCTTTGGATTGACTTTCCAGAGCCAAAACAGAACCTGTCAAGAAATGATAAAGTAAGATATAATACATATCTAATGAAATGAACCCAGGACATGGATGATGGACAACGGAGAAAATTGCAACAATTGTGTGAAACCCTCCTTGTAAATAAAGGCCACCAAAAACTGTCTTTAGGCTTCCATTTAATCCCATTCTATAGAAATTAGCCCTGTATATCTCTGCCATGTTGTCAAGCCAGAGTTCGAATAATGGTTACTTTCTCATTCTGAAGTTTGTGCAGTCACGCCCCTTTGCAGACACGCCCCTTTGTCAGTAGAAATGACTCAGGAATATGCACACATTCTTAAATTCACCTTATTATAGAAATCTTCAATTTATATTTCTAATAATATGCAATCTTTAAATGAAGTGAAGTTATGATATGGAGAATTATTCAGATCTAGATGGTTTATTCTGCCAAGATTTTATTGCCATGGTTTTATTATTTATTCAAAATATTTTGAAGAAAGGGGGAAATTGCATCATAGCCTGCATGCTTCAGCTGGAGGTGCCCCATGCTATTTCCCGCTAACACCATTTCTGATAACTCTAGACAAATTCCAAAAAAAACAAAAAACAAATAATAATAATAATAATAAAATGTGGATCAAAACATGGAATTAAAGTATTTGATTGTGGAGGACATATTTTTTCCCAACAAATGTGACATTATCAGCTTATTGCAAGGAGCATTCCCCTAATCTTTAGAGCCATTTTCTTGCTAGTTTTCTTTGGGAGGATAGGGAGACAAGAAATATAGATAAAAATAAAATATGACAGCATTGTTGGTTTGTGCCGCCATCTTGGTCGTTGCTACTCAATCTCATATATGGCTTTCAACTGCATAAATAGTGAGAAAATAAAATGAAGTTTTGACAGCTAGGGTCACAGTACTTCACTGTAAATTATACTAACTTACTAATCAAGAGGGTGGACAGGCATAGCTGTCTGCCACTGCACATAGCTTATCCATCTTATATGATTTCTATGAGGAGGAAGATTTGAGCATGTAAATCGTGCAATAAACATTCAATTTATTTATTTATTCAATGTCACTGATTACTAAGTGAGCTTATAGAAGAATACTAAGAATTAGCTGGTGGCTTCCTGCCAATCTGAAATTATTTTCACTAAATAATAATTACATTTGTCACTTGAATACGAACTGGAACCTCTCCAACAGAATAATGATGTTTCCAAGAGAAACAGCAGCTAATTTAGATCACACACTGAGTTTAAAAAATGTGTGCATTTGGGAACTCTACTTAAAAAATCCATGCTAATGCTATTGGCAATGCGTGTGTCTACTGAAATACAAAGGGCTTTTTTATATATATTTTTGATAGCTGGCTGTCATTTTACTGAAAAAAATCTTGCTATCATGGTGGATAAAAAAAAAAAAAAAAAAAAAAAAAAAAAATTACCAGCACAATTAAGCTAACATGATTAAACTAGCATTTTTCTTATTAAATCTTAAGATATTTGGCTAACCATTTATATTAGCCCACTGTATCCATAAAAGTTTAAATGAGTAGCTATATATCAGTAAGTTATATGGTGAAGATATGTGAATGTAGTGAACAGAAACAGTACAATGCTCAAGCTGCTGGTCTCTTCAGATATATAAATATATCTTAGTCAAGTGTATCCACAGCTTCTTACTTCAAGGTAAATAAAATAAAAAAAAAATAATTTCTGAGCCCTGCAACAGATTGGCAACCTGCCCAGCATGTACCAAGTTGGCTAGGTTTGGCTCCAGTTCAATTGTGATGTATACTGATGGATAAGTGGTAAATATAATGAATGGATGAAAATTACCGGAGGGATAAAAAAAAAAAGTGCTGCTATCGCCACAGCCTAGGGAAAACTACCTGCCTAACTTTAGATGCTGTTGATGACGCTGAAGACAGTTTATACAAGAAACATGGCATGGAAAACACATGTGCTAAAATTGTACTGCAGCCAGCCAGTAGGGGAACTTGACATGTGGTGGCTTCGGTTTTCAGAGACGATCTGCTGTCAATTTATTTATTCAGTCAATCATAGCAACATACATGGTGAGATAATAATATTGAAATCAATTCAGTTCAAATAAATAACTTGGATTCCTACAGGCTGCCTTGTGCTTAAAACTAACTTCCACTTCAGTATAGCATTCTTTACTTCTTATGAATAAAATATTTATATTCACAATAATGTGGAGCATTAATGTTGCACAAATGTGACAGTGGATTTCAATAATCACCACCGTAAAGTCACATTTACACAATGAGCCTTGTTTTAAAAGTACCTTCATGTCTTAAATATACAATACACAGAAGATAAAGTGGATACAAGGATACACAAAATAAAAAAATAAAAACATGCTAGTACATAAAAGTGTGATAAGAGAAAGATGCGCTTCATTAGTCCAGCTAATAATACCCATTCATGACAGGGATTCCTTCAGCGCCAACAAGTCTGGCTCCTCTTGCTACTTATTTGTATGCATTGTTTGCTTAAAATATTTTAAATACATTTCAAAAAGAAAAGAAGCTACTGAAGATAACGTCTTTAGATCCTGCTTGTAAATTCCAACGTTTAATCATACGATCAAAACTTACACATAAACACAGGGGTATAAAAGTAATATCAGAGGATACCTTCACTATGTCAGGAGTAGAATTCAAAAACAAGCTATGTAGTGTGCAGGGAAGATTATACACCACCACTTTTTGTCTAAAAGATAAAAAATTACTTCTCTATAATTTTTTTGGTTGAAAATGTTCACAATGCTATCGTTGGCAGTGAGAACCAAAAAAATCTTTCCAACAAGTATATTGAGGTAAAACTATGGCTAAAAAAAAACCCCAAAACACTAAAAATACCATTTTTTTCTGAAAAATGTAAAATTTTTATTTTTTAACTTTTGCATAGCATGAATGAACTTCAAACCATATGGAATGGTTTAGCAAGTAAAGAAACAAAAAATATGTGAACACTATGCCTGAAAGGTATCAAAGTAAAAAAATCAAAGTAAAAGGCGGCCACACTAAATATTGACTTTTTTTCTCAAAACACTGACTGTTATTTTTGTTATTACTATATATTGATGTTTGTTTACTTATTCTCATCAATATGATCCAATATTAAATGAAATACATACTTGAATAGTACATGGTTTGTGATTCATCCGCATTTTGTTAAGTTGAATAAGTCTACTGTATTTTTTCATTTCATCACTCGCTCATTTCATTTCCTCACTGGCTCATTTTCAGTGTTTTTGTTGATTAGCCATACTTTTACCTCAATATACTTGTCAGAATTATTATTATTATTATTGTTATTATTATTGTTATTTTGCTTCCCATTGCCTACAATAGCATTTTTCAATACACCAAAAAATTATAGAGAGCTCATTTTTTTTTACTTCATTTTATTAGGAGCCCTTTTAGACAAAAGTGGTGGTATATAATCTTCACTGCACACTACTACATGTGTATTTTATTATTACAGCACAGCAAGAAGGTCCTGGCCTCACAGCAAGAAGGTCCTGGGTTCAAGTCCCAGGCTCGGGCATTTCTATGTGGAATCTGCATGTTTCACAACATGCTTCCAAATTGCCCCTAGGTGTGAATGTAAGTGAATGGTTGTGCGTGTGTTGGCCCTGTGATGGTCTGGCGAACTGTTCATGGTGTACCCTGACTTCGCCCAGTGTCGTCTGAGATAGGCTGCAGCCTTCACAAGACACTAGTTAAAATAAGCAATTTGTGATGTTATAGCTTGTCAATTTTATGAACAATGAAGTAATGTTGGTCATACGAAGTCTTGTATCCACATGTCAAAAAATATTTAGTGTAATTCCGTGAGACGAATTCATGAACACTCTTTACTGAAATTGGAACAATAATAATTGTGGATAACTGTATATGTTGAGGTGACAAATAAAGGGTTATAGAAACTTCAATGTTGCTGAAATTGTGGGCACCTACCTGAGGATGGACAGCTGTTTGTAAGTCTCTTAGGTAGAGAAAGATGCACTCCTTTGTACAAACTTTTACTTGATACCATCTGCCATCCACAGTCATCTTCTTCGAAAGAGCAGTAGCTTCCATTAAGGAATTGACCTGAAGGGAAAAGAACACAGACAAATGACGAAACAGGTGAAAAGAACAAAATGAGAAAAGAGGCAAGAAAACAGAGCAACTCAGAAAACAAGCACAAACTAAATCATGGAGAAAAAAAAAACTTGATCCTGAGGCACAGGAGTGTGTGCTCTTTGATGAGAGTTTTTGGACACTTGTATTTTTTGAAAAAGTGCAGAACTCTGAAACAACAAAGACGGCACACGTGGGTTTTCTCCAGGTAACCAGTTTCCTCCCACAGTCTACAGATATGCACATTAAGATTATTTTGTGTTCAAAATTGTCCCTAGGGGTGAGTAGCTGTTCAAGGTGTACACTGCCAGAGTTGGCTGAGATAGACTGCAGCCTCCCCAGGACCCTAGTTGGATTAAGCGGTTCAGCAAATACGTAAATGAATAAGAAAGAAAAATTCAAACAAACAAGAGAGAGAACAACATCTTTTTCTTTGGCCTTTAACTGACATTTCTGCAATCGAATATCTGGCTGCTTATATGTTACATTTGCACACATGAGCCTTGATTAGGAGAAATATCTCATACTTAGGGCAGCATGGTGGTGCAGTTGTTAGCGCATTCACCTCACAGCAATAGAGTTTTGGGTTTTATCCTCAAGGCCCTTATATGTGAAGCTTGCACTTGTTTTTTTTTTTGTTTGTTTGTTTGTTTTGTTTTGTTTTTTTTGCATGCTTGTGTAGGTTTTCTCTGATTACTCCAGTTTCCTCCCACAGTCAAAAGACATGCACATTAGGTCAAGTAACTTCTCTAAATTGCCCCTAGGTGTAAATGTAAGTGAATGGTTGCTTTTTTCTCTGTTAGCCCTGCAATAGACTGGTGATCTGTTGATGATGTACCCTAGTTCTAGCCCAAAGTCAGCTGGGATTGGCTCCAGCTCCAGATAGTAGATGAACGAACTGATGCATGGGTGGATAAATTAATGGATACATTGATGGATGGATGGATGGATGGATGTGACACTTAGTGTTAGTGAGCCTGGAGTGACCTAGCTGGCTAATTTAAATGAGATTATTTCAAAATAAAATTGATATTATAAGCTTGCTTTATATAGAATGTAAATGGATCTGTGAAACATATAAAAAGCCAAAGCTGTGAGTTTTCTGAATAATAATTATTCTGTTAAAAAGCTCTGTTGCTTTCTTAATTTATTCATGCAAACTTTCATTTAAGATAATAAAAAAAAAGAAAAATCCTGTTGAAGTGTTGAAATATATTGTAATCAGTATGTAAGCTGGAGACCCTTGAAATCTTTTAAGCCTGTAACTAGAATTTTGTCCTCTAATGTAGCCAAGGAAAGTTGATTACTTCTGGTGCACATCAGTGATCAGCAAGGTAGGATTCAAGAGTATCCAATCAACTACTGAGGTGAGACGAGGCAGAATGAAGGTGACTACCATTAAGTGTAAACATATCAACCAGCTCAATGCCATCTTTCAGCGGAGGGCTCACTAGAAGGAGGGTGGGTGTGGGGGTTGGTGCTGGTAAAGCATGCATAGATCTTATCAGGAAGCTGAAATATGACTGGGCATGTCAATTTTTCCTCAGACTTTTAGTGTTATAGTTTTCATAATTCTTTAATAGTAGAACTGAATCCTGCCAATTGCACAAAATACAGTCTGGGTCCATGTTCTTTTTTTCCCTCTTTTTATAATTTATGTGTAGCTGTCCAGTAAACCTATTGGATATCAATGCGGCTGAATTCTGCTTTTGCACAGTCTGTATTAACAGTATGTTTTTCCTAAACTGTGTGTAAAGGTGTTCTTGCTAGTTTCTAACCTTGCCTTTTTCTGCCTGCAAAATCGAAATCACATAAGGAGCCAGTTAAATAAATCCAGAAAAAAGTCTAAAACCATGCTATAGCTATAGTCTACTTTTTTTTTTTTCTTGCACCAAATGTCAGGCTCTTATTAAGCTGTCAAAATGTCTGCACTAGGCTATCTGTAGTGTCATACCATCATCGAAACAAAGAACAGCACTCTGTAAAGGTGAGAGAATAGATTTAAAAAGTTTAAATAGCCGTTATTTAACAACTATCTACCGAAGGCGAGGCGATCCACTGAGCCGGAATATTCTCAATCCACATCCAAACTCTAAATAATCAATATTACATATTTTTTTTTACATTTCTGTCATTCACTGAATGTATCTGTGTAGAAACACATTATATACTAAAAGCGGGAAAGCCTTCTTTGCTGAGAGCACAAGCAGTGATGGGTGAGATCTGGTCTGTTAAACACATCTACACCAGAGAAAAAGATTTAATGTGGTGCCTCTTGTTCTTTTGAATGATTGCATTAAAGTCAGTCAATACACACTATAAATATTCAACTATTAAGGAGTATGTATAGGGTTACACATGGATGTATTACCGTGTTTTTTTTTTTTTTTTTTTTTTTTTCTGGTCTCATAGAAATATGTACAAATGCTCAGACTTCTGCAGGCTGTTGTACTGTGCATGACATTGATGGATATGTTTGACAGAAAGATGTTGCAGAATAGAATAGGGAATACAGAGAAAATGGCATGCATAGAGGTAGTCACTGTGTGGTGATCTGGCTGCGGTAAATCTGTGACAGACACTGAAGTAGAGAAGCTGTGAGACTGAGAGGAAATGCTGCAAAAAAAAAAACTGGAACACCACCAAACACAAAATAGGGCCAAAATATTCTGAAAATATAGTCTACAAAGACTTGTACCATGACATTTTGGTAACACCTTACAATATGTCTCCTTAATTAATGCTTGTATCAAATCACAGTGCTGACAAAATTAAAATCTTTTCTTAACTAATTATTTATGCTTTAATAGTTGGGTTAAAAAAAACATATTTTTTTATTATTATGTACTATTTTCATAACCAATTTCCTTATGGGAAAATAAATAAAAGTGACATTAATTTATTATCTGTATTAAGTACTTTAATGCTTAATGTGAGGAAAAAGTAAGAAGTATGTAAGTGAGTAAGTGGGTGAATGATTGCTTTAAGTCCAGCCAACAATTTTTCAGTTATATTCAGGACAAGAACAATTTTGAATCCAACACTTCTTAAGGTAGAAACACGCTGATGACAATCCAATGGCCTACTCTTTCCAAAAGACAGCAACAGTTCTTTTACATGCCTCTCACCACAGACAGTGAGGGATGTGGCTGGCCTTTGATAACCCAGTTAGCTGCACTGGGGGGACAACTCGGTGATAGTGGGGCTTGAACCTCTGCCCTTCTGATCAGTAAGCCAGCATCTTAACCACTGCCCCAAGAAGAATGTAATTCATTCATTTTCTGAACCACTGAACCCTAATTAGGGTCGCGGGAGGCTGACGCCCATCTCAGCCGACTCTGGGCGAGGGCAGAGGACACCCTGGACAGCTCACCAGGCCATCGCAGCCAAGAAAAATGTGTGATTGATGAAAGTGCAAAAGCTATACACTTCAGAATAACTTTTTGATAATATTATTCTTTTATCCTCGGTGTGTATATTTATTAGCATGATTATGCAAAAATTTATGAGTATATTTCATGAAATTTCTACCAAAGGTGGGCTTTGGACAAGGAAACCTCAAAGGATCAAATTCTGAATCCAGGGATTTTTGAAAAGATTCTTTAAAATTGTGAGACAAAATGATTTTTTGGAATTGTCATATTACAGCATGCCCAGCAGGGGGTGGTGTGTATCTTTCTTATTTGCAAAAAGTTATGTGGGGATTTTCATGAAATTTTGTAAACAGGTGGGGCCTCGGACAAGTAAAACTCTATATTTGATGTTGTAGATAATCCAGATAAAATTCTGGATTCTTTTTTTTTTTTTTTTTTCTTTTTGAGATGTTAATGAGGACAATTATTGACATATATGGGGGATTGCTGGGTTTCCATGGAGGTTTGTCCTCTCTGAGTTCTCTTGTTATATATAATACATATTTTTTAAGATATTTCTAGTTTTCCTATGGATGAAAAAAAAAAAAGTCTCTAGAAAGTATTAAAAAAGTCGCAGGAAATGCAGTCAGAAGTAATATTCCAATTTTATTTCAAAAGAAGTATGACGAGCATGAAAGAGAAAGAACATAGAGGGCAGCTATTTTCAGAGGTGAAAAAGGTCATAGATTTTACCCCTGTGAGTGATCAGTGCTTCATTCAGGGAAGCTGTATCTACAGCACCAAGGTCTTGATGTTTATAAGGGTGGCCCATGTTCATTAGAGATCTGCTGCTCTCTGCCCTCTACTGTCTGTTCTCTATCTCCTCTCTATATGCCAGCATCCCTGTGCGTTGCTGTAATACTTACGACATGGCTCTCCCTCATCATCCCCTTGAGCACAATCAGGAGTGAAATCGCACAGACGCTCCAGACTGATCTCCTGTCCCTGCTTGCAGTGGTAGCGGCCAACAAAGGTCACATTTCGAGAGGTTTCTGAATAGTAAGAGGGACAGAAGCACACACCCACATACGGACACACACACACACACACACACACCAATTTTTAATAATTTTTATTAATACACCATTAGTTATCAATTTCTTATATAAATATATCCAGTTCAATATTATTTTCAAAATTTCAGCCCAAATAAACAAACAAACAACATAATGATTTACAGATCAGTCATAACTTTTAACCACTGAGAGGTAAACTGAATAAAAGTGTTTTTACTGCAGTGGCATCCGTCACAGGGTGAATTAGGCAGATTGCAAACAGACAGTTCTCAAAGATGATGTGTTGTAAGCAGGAAAAATGGGAAAGTGTAAGAATCTTCATATTTTGGACAAGGGCCATATTATCATGGCTAGACGACTGGGTCTATTCATCTCCAAAACCCCAGGTCTTATAGAGTGTTACCAATATACAGTGGTTACTACCTACCCAAAGTGGTACAAAAAAAGGACAAACGGTGACCCAGGAACAGATTCACTAGCAACAAAGGCTCACTGTTGGTAGTGAAGGGTAGTTGCTATGTTCTGATCGCACAAAAGATTCAATGTTGGCTATGATAGAAAGGTGTCAGAACACACAATGCGCACAGATGCTGCATATGAGCCTGCATAGCTGCAGAGCAATTAGAGTGCACATGCCTGACCCCTGTCCACCACTGAAGGTACCTACAATGGGCATGTGATCATCAAAACAGGGCCATGGGAAATGGAAGGGGGACTGGTCTGAGGAATCACATTCTCATATGGATAGTGCAAGTGCATCATTTTGTGGAAAAGAAATTGAGGCAAAATAGACTATGTGAAGAAGACAAACCACCATATTCATTGTGATGTTCTTGCAATGTTTTGCTGGGAAACCTTGGGTCCTAGAGTTCATATGGATATTACTTAGATATATGGATATATATATATATATACTTACATATGGATATTACTTAGACAGATACTATCCATGAAAACATTGTTGCAGATCATGGAGTGGTTCCCTAATGGCAGTACCTACCATACTGCAAAAACTGTTCCAAGTTCTGCATCTGTGAAATGTGCTGGATAAACAAGTCCAAACCATGAAGACCTCACTTTGCGACTTACAGAAATTAAAGGATGTGCTGTGAACTGCTTGGTGCCATATACCAGTAAGGTAACATTCATTTATTATCACTTAAGCATAAAGCATCAAATCAAAGAAAAAGTAAGAAGGATGCATGATAACATATAACAGCACACCCTCCAAACCTTGTCCACACAAGGTAGGGTTAGAGCCATTTTGTCACACACACATATATATATATATATATATATACGCTAAGACAAATAAATACACGAGAAGAATTTTTTTTTATTTCAAATTAAAAAAAACCTGAAGATAAGTATGTTATATGTGATAGAAAAAATGTAATTCGGTTCATTAAACAGAATTTGAAACAGGGTGGCATGGTGGTGCCGTTAGCACGTCCACCTCACAGCAAGAAGGTCCCGGGTTCAATACCCGGGCCCGGCGTTTCTATGTGAGGTTTGCATGTTCTCCTCGTGCTTGTGTGGGTTTTCCCTGATTTTCACCCACAGTCCAAAAACATGCACAGTATGCCAAATCGCTGTTCCAAATTGCCATCAGATGTGAGAGTGAGTGTGAACGGTTGTATGTGTGTTGCCCTGCAATGGCCTAGCGAGCTGTTCAGGGTGCACCCTGCCTTCGCCTGGAGTCGGCTGAGATAGGGGCCAGCCAACTCACGACCCTCATTAGGATTAAGAATGAGAATTTTAAATAGTAAATGGCATTATTTTGCATCTGTAACTGCTTATAAAGCCGTGATGAGAAAAGAAGTATAAATATTGACTGAGTAAAGGCTTTATCTCACTTTACAATAGCATTTGAGCCAAAACATAAATCAGAACCTATTGCTAAAAGCCTCTGTATACATGACCATTATCTTAAGTTGAAGCACCTTCGAAATGTAACATAAAAGCACTTAAAGGCAAAGTCACAGCTTCTTTATTGCCTCAGATGACAGCAAAGGATACTTGCCAAGAGTTTGCAAATAAGTAATGGCAGAGAGAGAGAGAGAGAGAGAGAGAGAGAGAGAGAGAGAGAGAGAGAGAGAGAGAGAGAGAGAGAGAGAGAGAGAAAGAGAGAGAGAGAGAAAGAGAGAGAGAAAGGTAAAGCCTTTCCTGTTCTATACACCATACTACAGAACATACCACGTTTATGTGAAGGTGAGACTTAAAAGGTAATATAAGGATGCTGCATTAATGCGGCACTACCAGACCGAACATTTTTACAGGCAGACTTTTTTTTACCTTTTCATATTTTTGCATATGGTACGTTAGCAGTGTGATATGAAACACAATAGGAAAACTTCGCACAGTGAACCAGATAGGTAAAGCGAGGTGGCCGGATTTATGTGCTGTGGTAACTGATAGCATCACTGAGCACAATGAGACAGTCATTGCTTTGCATATCTATGCAAATGCTAAGCAGCTGTCTGTAACTGTAAAAATGTACCCAGGTTCATCTACCGCTAAATGAGATAAAGGGAGAACCCCCCACTACCCCATCACCAAAAAAAGAAGAAAAGTGGTCTTAAAACATATTCTATCATTACACTTCAGTAGACCACAATACCCTTGACCCCAGTGATAACAGATTTCATTAGGACTGGATATGAAAGCTGAACACTATATTCAGTACTGTCTCTTTCTCTCTCTCTCTCTCTCTCTCTCTCTCTCTCACACACACACACAGACACACACACACACACACACACACACACACACACTTTTTAACATAGCTCTCTCTCGGCCACTTAAAACATATTCTCATTCATTCATGTGCCAAGCCACTTAACCCTACTAGGAGTTTCACACCTAGAAGGTACCATAGGTAAACCATGTAAGCACAAGGAAAACATGCAAACTCCACACAGAAACACCCTCTCCGAGCCTGGGACTCCCATGACCCATGACTCACTTACTCAGAGGCAGACGTGCTAACTCTTATGCCACTGTGCCACCCTATGTTAATATCTTTGGTTGTATTTTAATGTTGGTATGTTACCAAATAAATATTTTAAATTCCTAAATAATACAAATTCCTTTTATTTATTCACTTAATCCATGTTTCTTTTTTTTTTTTGCATAACATTTTTCAACCTAATTGCTGTTACCAACAATACTAATATTCCTACTGCATGAAAAAAAAAAAAATAAATAAAAAATGGCATTTCTTTTTTAAGCAGGAAGATAAATCACCAATTAAATGACATTATACCACAGTGCTATTAAAACATGAGTCTGAAAAGTGTTTTCTGTTACAGCAGCAATTCTGACAGAAGCTCCAGCTAGAAGAGAAATCAGAGATTAATAATATGTCAGCATTTCAATGCATTATCACTATAATAAAAACTTACACAGATTATATGGTGGACAATCGACATAAAGGGATTAAAAGTGTACATCCTTTTTTAATATGGTGAAGCTTTTTTGGGAGGAGCTATATGTTTGTTTAGCATTTATGAATAAAGTCTCCAGTGGCAGTGCTTTACAACAGTGTAAGGTAAAATATGTAACTTCACAAATGCAAATGATGGATTATGGGAAATGTTTTTTGTTTGTTTTTTTTTTTACAGGCTGCCATATCTGTCGATTATCTATATTGCTTATCTGGCAGAGTCATTGTGGAAGCTAGAGCCAACCCCAACTTACTTCAAGTGAGAGGCAGCGGACATCCTGAACAGGTCTCCAGTCTAATGCAGGACTAGCACAAGACACAAACAAACATTCACACTTACATTTACCCTTACAGACAATTTAGAGTAGCCAGTTGAGATGTGCAAGGGTTTTTTTTTTTTTTTTTTGGACTGTGGGAGGAAACTAGAATACCCAGAGGAAACCCATGCAAGCCCTTGGTCAAGACTCAAACTCTAAATAGTTGTGAATTTATAATTCACAACTGTGAACTAACACTGAGCCACCGCCACACTGTCCTGCTACACATGTCTGAAGTCTTTGAAGGTAATGTTCATCCAAGGCCATAAATCATGGACACATTAGCAAATCCCTTACTCAGTGTTCTGTGAAATATCAATGTGGTTTTTTCAATTGGTGTAAATATTGGCGCATGAGAAGTAAGGCTACAGACAACTGCAATGGAGAGAGGTTGAAGATAAATGCCTGTGGATCACATACTCCTCTCCCTCAGCACAATTGATTAAATCTGAATAGGAATACAATTAACTACCAAGCCATGGTTGATTGGCCAGCAAACAGCCATAGCATCATCCCTCTCTAGAAGACTGTTCTACTGTGGCTTTGACAATGGATGAGGAGAAAAAGAAAGAGCTTAGAGAAAGAGATATTGAATCCATACTTTCAAATGGGTACGTTATTTTATTTCAAGAGACGATTTATTTAGCTAAAAATTGCACAACTGAGAAAAACTGATGAAAACTGATGGAAAACAATACTGGGGGATGTTGTCATCGGAGGCACTGAAGGAGTTTGTTTTGACTGAAACTAGAATGAAAACATTATTGCCAAAGGCAATGATATATCACAGAAAACAAATTCCTAGGAAACTATGGGCAAAAGGAAAAAGATTTCTACAATTGATTGTCTGCATTACAGCCTTAGAGATTCTGCAAGTCTGTCAGTTTCTCAATAAAATATTTGTACATGCTTTATGACCTTGGTTTTATTATGCAGTCAATCATCAGTCAGTCAGTCAGTCAATCATCATCATCCAAAATAACTGTGCAACATGGATGTAATATGAACTCCTGCAGTAATGCCTTTACCCGGCCAGAGGGCAGTGTAACATGAATATGAACACTTTACTCAAGCTCACTCACGTCTGCATCTCATTTATAGATATTATCCCAGGTCTCATGCTTGTTTATAGACTTGAAAAGTCTTGACAAGTCTTGACTGGGTAGTTTTTTTTTTTGTTTTTTTGTTTTTTTTCCTTGTGTCTGCCTTTATTTACTTTTGCTATTCAAATATCACTTTGGCGGCATGGTGGTTAGCACTGCAATAAAGTCCTGAGCTCAGGCCCCGTACCCAACGAGAGATTTTTTTTCACGTTTTCCTTGTGTTTATGGGAGTTTCCTCCAGAGGCAGATGTGCTAACTCTTATGCCACTGTGCCACCCTATGTGAATATCTTTGGTTATATTTCAGTGTTGGTATGTTACCAAATAAATATTTTAAATTCCTAAATCATAGAAATTCCTTATATTTATTCACTTAATTCATGTTTCTTTTGTTTATGCATAACAAATTTTAACCTGATTGCTGTTTCCAACAATACTAATGTTCCTACTGCATAAAAAAAAAAAAAAATAATAATAATAATAAAGTTGGCTTTTTTAAGCTTTTTTATGCTATTCAAATATCCCTTTGAGAGCATGGTGGCGTAGTGGTTAGTATGTCACTGCAATAAGGTCCTGGGCTCATGTTTAGCATGTCACTGCAATAAGGTCCTGGGCTCAGGCCCCGTGCCCAACGAGAGATTATTTTCACATGTTTTCCCTGTGTTTTTGGGGGGCTTCCTCCAGGTGCTCTGGTTTCCTCTAACAGTCCAAAGGCATGAACATTAGGTTAACTGGATATTCCAGATTGTCCTTGGATTTGTATGTGAGTGGGAATGTGTGTGTGTGTGTGTGTGTGTGTGTGTGTGTGTGTGTGTGTGTGTGTGTGTGTGTGTGTGTGTGTGTGTGT
>JAQMYF010000023.1:44988486-44999790 GCA_030014195.1 Neosilurus mollespiculum
TGTTCTACGGAAAATCGACTCAAGATCTTATATATATTTATATATATATATATATATATATATATATATATATATATACAACAAAGTGAATATATATATATAAAGGTACATATTCTCTAAGGCTTAATTATTGAATTCAGAAAATCTATCCATTTCATTAAAGGTGGAAAAAGAACCAGATCTGACACTTCTCATCTTTACCCATTACACACACTTACTCCCCCAAAGAGTTTGCTTTGAGACTAAGTCCATCAAACACATGCTGTGTGGCATGTAATTTGAGCTCCAGTGGCAGGTGCTTGAGGGATAAAGCATGTCAATCTGCCACTATCTGATGCAGGAAACTAATAAGTCTAAAGGACAACATGTAGGACATCCAGGTACATGATGTACTTCAGGGAAGTGAGGTACATACTGCCTGATGAGTCACACCTCTGATTTGATTGTCCGAATAGTCAGAACTGGTTGGGCTCCGGATCACTGGAACAATTAGAGATCTGTGAGACACTGAATTTGCATGACAGCCGTGTGTGTGTGTGTGTGTGTTTACAATTTTCTTAGTGGCCTCACATGTGTGCTTTTTAAAGTTTTATTGCCATGGCTTTCAGTGAAGTTACTTTTAATTAACTGAATTTATAGACTTAATTTAGTGCACTTATGGCTCATAAACAGTACAGTTCATGGTTTCTCTTAGTGGATGTTTAATATACTCTTTCATTGAATCAGAAGCACAAGAGAGGTAATGGGGGGGGCGACAAAACAAAATGTAGTTATAATAATATTGTCTATGTTTGCATGAAGGAGCTTTTATCTTGAATACTGAGATGCACTGGACAGATAAGAAATAAGGAAGTGACACAGACACAGTTATGTTTAATTCAGATATCTCATGTCATAGTCAAAACACTAGTCTTTTGTTATGGTTGGATAATAGATAATAGATCTCTTTTGCAAATATTCTTTCTAAAAGATAACCAAATATACCTGACACTGCGATTAATCATCTAATACAAATATAAATAAAGTATTTTAATAGGGAAAAACTCAAGAATGAAAGCCCACTGATACCAAGTATGGAACTGATTTCAACTAAACTAGCAAACAAATTATTTTAAGTAAATAACCTTTTTTGTAAGTTTGTTTATTGGTTGTTTGTTTCTGTGATGACATAAAATGATGATTCTAATGACTATGGGCAGTATTAATTATTGTAATCACTACTGGTTTCCATAATTCATTATTTATTTATCCATCCATCAATCCATCCACTATCTATGACACTTGTCCATCAGGGTTGCAGGGAAAACGGAGCCAATCACAGCTGATTTTTGGTGAGAGGCGGGGGACACCCTGAACAGGGCACCAGTCTACTGTTGAACTAATATGGACACAAACAACCATCCAAACACTCATGCATTCACAGCTATGGGTACTTTAGAGTAGCCACTTGAATTAACGTGCATGATTTTGGACTGAGGTAGGAAACCGGAGTACCCAGATGATACCCATGTAAACATGGAGAGAACATGCAGACAGAAAAGCCCTTGGCCAAGAAAACTGAGATAAAGAATTATCATGTCGTTTGTTTATGACATACTCTCAGTATTTATTAGGAGGCCAGCATCTTTAAACACAGCATGTTCAGTGTACCACGCAGAGCCATACAAATCACAGAATGAGTTACTGTCCCTACCCCCTTTACTGATTAAAAATTTTCAGTCTTTTTATGCAAGGGAGTGGCTTAGTGGTTGGCATATCTGCCTCACGGTAAGAATGTCCTGGGTTCAAGTCACGGGGTTGAGCGTGTCTGTGTGGAGTTTGCATATTCTCCCTGTGCTTGCGTGGGTTTCCTTTGGGTAATCCAGTTTCCTCTAACAGTCCAAATATATGCACATTTGGCAAACTGGCTGTTCCAAATTGTCCCCAGGTTTGGATGCGAGTGTGAATGGTTGTGTATGTGTTCCCCTGTGATGGTCTGACAAGCTGTTCAGGGTGTACCCTGCCAAATGTTGTCTGAGATAGGCACCAGCCTCCCTGAGACCTTAGTAAAGGTTCAGCAAATGAGTGAGTGGATCAATTTATACTGGTTGTGGTGGATCTATAAACTATAAGAGCATCTGGGATGACAAAGGAAACCAGAGAACTCAAAGAAGACCCATGTGAACACATGAAACCCCACACAGACAGTAATCTGAGCTACCCAGTGTGCCACCATGATCCCCTTTCCAACTACCATCTTTACAGAGAGCAAGTATAGTATAGCATAGTACAGCATAACATAGCATAGTATAGTAATGTACATGTGGCAAAATTCCTGTACTTCTAAAAGTATAACTAAAGTATAACACCAAAACCCAGATCCATTTTTTTTCTTTTTTACTTTTTAAAATCTTCTTGTGTGAGAAGATGTCATCAATGAAGAAAACAATTCCTTTTTGTCTTGCTGTCTTTCTGAGATTCTAACCTCTTGCCAAAAGGAGATTGAGGGATTCTGTATGACTGCTCACGGTGGATAATGATAGTGAAAGCTCTTGTTAAGGCTGCGCTGGAGACAGAGAGTTCTTTTTTACAAGACAAAAGAAGAGAGGAGCCACTGCTTTGATCTCACAGCATGGTATAGGGCATTTTTATGTGCATTTTAAAAATTCCCACAACAAAATCTCTACAAAATCCAAACACCCATCAGTTGCAGCCAAATGCCATTCACTCACTAATGGATTATCCATGTCTTAGTAATTACTTAATAATTACTCAATAATGTTTTTATACAACCAATAAATATTTGCTCTAACTACTTGTTAAATTTTCTAAATCAGTATTATTTTCGCTTTGGCGTCCCCCCGGAAGAGCTGGAGGAAGTGGCTGGGGAAAGGAATGTCTGGACCTCACTGCTTAGGCTGCTGCCCCCGCGACCCAACCCCGGAAGAAGCGGAAAAAGATGAATGAATGAATGAATGAGTATTATTTTCTTAGTAATTACCCAATAATGTTTATATACAACCAATAATTATTTGCTCTAACTTTTTGTTAAATATTTAAATTGAAAATTATCCTTTTTCGAAATTAGTATTATTATCATTATTTTTTATTTGTTTATGTTTCCTTTCTTTTTATGAAGTAACTTTATGCACAATTAAAAGCAAAAGTTTAAAAAAAGGAAATAAAATATAAATTGTCTAAAAATTACATATTTTAAAATTTTGTTATGCCCTCTGTGAAGTCTACAGATGGTCAACAGATTATTTGAAGAAGGCAGTGCATTAGTTTGAATAGATGTGTGATGGGATAAAGATTAATAAAGATAATAAAAAATAAAGATAAAGATTGGAAAATATATCTCAAAGGCAAAGGTACTAAAGCTGTTTCTGGGGGGAAAATGTAATGGGCAATTATTAAGAGTTATAGAGCATGAGGAAACAAAGCTATTAGTAAAATGACAGTCAGAAAGAAAAAACTGTCTCTTTCATAATAATAGTTCTTATACCTTTATGCAATAATTTTATCCTTACACCTATTTATATTTTATTAATTAATTTTATCCTTATATCCTAACATTTGACAATTTTGGAATCTGTGATATTCAACAATGTTGATATGGTATGGCTTCATTTGTTTTAAAGGGTTTGCACTCATTTCTGCGCTAATGCTAATACGCAAGCTTTTAAACTAATCTTTAAATTATAAAAGAGGAATAAAACACAACGAAGCATAATATTATAGCAAATCTTTTTGATCTCTGATGTCTGTAGAGAGCGATGGACCTACATGATACAGCTTATATTTCTATAAGGCCAGATCCCACACTGTTTTATTACCTCAGCCAGGAATCTTTTGTTTTCCCTTTGTTTTGTGTTTGTTTTTACTTAGCAGGAATACACCAAAAGAAATAAAAGAAATAAATTATGAGCGGATTTTCATGAAATGATTATGGAGATAATCTGGATCAAATTCTGGATCTAAGAATTTTTTAAATGACTCTTTAACATTGTAAGATAGGACATATATGGGATCACTAGCCTTGGTGTTTGTTTAAAATCTCCAAATGTTCGTATTTATCATGTACCACAATAATTAACATTTCAACTCATTAATAAAAGATATGTGATACATGCTAGTTTCTACTGACATCTACTTTGACTATTTGTGGAACATCTGTGTGACTAAGTTCTGCTTCACTTATGTCATAGCAGCTATAAACAATCCAGTTATTAGAATCATGCAGAATTAAAGGTTTAAACCAGTTTTCTTACCCATGGTGCAGTTGGTGATGAAGAGTGGGTCGTAGGTAGCCGTCTCGAGCTCTCCAGGATGGTCATAACTGGATGAGATCCTGAATGGTGTACTGCGAGCTCCCAGGCTGAGGTGCACCACCGCCCAGCTGCCAAGGAAAGACAAAACCAGCAAGATCAGCATCGGAAACAAGCAGAAGGGTCGTCGAAGAACTGAAGTAGAGCTGGACGGGGTCAGAGCAGGCCCTGAACACCCTTGTTCCTCTCCCTGGGTCAGCTCAGTCATGTCTGGGGAGCTGGCAGAGGGTGATGTTTTGCTTTCTGACACCAAATCTGTTCCCTCTGCCATTTTCAGCTCTTTTACAGTGTCACTCATGCTTTACTGAAGCAGGGATCCAGCTGTGGCTCTGGCACAGTGGATGTGAATGTATGTATGGATGGGTGGAGAGGTACTCAGTGATCTGGCTTCCAAGAGTGTAGCCAAACATCGCCTGTCATAATGTAGTCAGTGCACAGGCTAATTTTATTAAGCAAATTGAATAGATTTCACTTTGCCATTGGGCGACTAACCAATGACTTTTCATATCTCGGTCATCACTCCCTCCCTTTCTCCATAGCTGTTTGTCTCTCTCTTTCTCTCCTTCCCTCCCTCCATCCTGACCAACCCTACCCCCCTTCCTCTCTTTGTTCACCTGGCTTTTGTGTTTTTGCACACTTGTTAGCAGACCTCTAATCTTGGCACAGGATTTAGGCTGACATCTGATTCCCTCAGTGTGAATTAGATCTCAAAAGCATGACAAAATGGCAACTCCAGGCTGCATTTGCCAGAAACAAACAAACGCACAGACGGAGACAGATTTCATGCAAAGTGGCTACACTAAACTGAAGTAACTGCATATAAATCAGGAAGAACTGGACATTTCAGTGAATAGGAAGACCGTTTGCTACACATTACTGAGCTACTACAGCAGCACCATTAAAGATTTTCACCAGGCGTGCATGAAGTATTTGTCCATGTGAGTTCTTTTGATGTTGAAAATGATGCTATCAAATCCCTATTACTCCAGCAGTACAAAAAAACAAAAAAAATAAAAGGAAAAGAAACTTTCCAGTTCTGTTTTCATACTGTAAGGGAAGGTTTAAGTAAAGAAACAATCTTCCTTGTTGAAAACATTTTTCCTTAGAAAACTTTTTGTGAAATGTTGTGCTGTGATGGTGACAAAAGGTCCTGTTCAACATTATATTTAACCTCATAAGTACTGAAGCATCTAAAGATAACTGCCTTGTATAAATCATTAAATTAGCATCTGCTTTTCATTGCAAATGTTATTTTACTGATAAACTAGATGAGGTGTAATACATATAAATTTATATAATACTTAATGCATCTTGATTAGGATGACATTTTAATGCTCTGAGATGCCGTAATGCACTAACCACAGCGTGACTAAACACAGACCTCATGCTGCCATATACAGAGCCAAAGAAGATGTAAATCAGGTAAATTAGTGATACTGAGCCCATGAGCTGGGGTGGTTTTACTCGAAAACCTTTGAATTCTGCCAAAATTAACTGATAATGGAAGGTACAACACATTTACTCGAGAATCAAAATGATAGACACTCACAGTTTGTCACGGTCACTTGGAGCAGGTGGTGTTATAATTATCACGCTATAAAAATTTAATAATAAATCATATTAATCTAATTTTTCTTTTTTGTGTGTGTATTTCTGTGAAATATATACAAAAAACATGCCATTACACAGTACTTATGCCCTCATGAATTGCACTCATGAACCGTGCTAAGCTCTAGCATCTTAATGAAACATTTAGTCCAGGGGTCTCCAACTCAATTTATCCGGGGGCCGCTAGAGGCAGAGTCTGGGTGAGGCTGGGCCGCATCAGGTTTTCCACAAGAAAAGCTTTGTTTTTAAATTTTTGTTTTTTATTTTTTAACACAAAATAAGATGGAAAACTAAACAAACATATTAAGAATTAATAAGAAAATAACTAAATCAATCAGTAATATTTAAATAAAATAACAATAATGAATATAATAATAATCTTAATGATAATAATTAGATTTCTCTGGTCAGCGACTATATGAGGTTTCTTCAGTCTTCTATATCTGCTGTATTCAGATTCTAATGTCTGTATTAACAGTTCTTAAACCTTTAAGCCTTCTTCTGAAAATGAATTGTCCTGAACATGAATGGAGCACTGAAAAGCATAAACTGTTCTTCTGAACGTGGCTTCTCTTGCCTTGAAGTTTCAATCAAGCATTTAACCGATGCACGCAGAACGTCATTTCCGCTTCCTTTTTCTTGTAACTGCAGCACGGCGGTCGGCGGATAAAAGCCCGGTAACAGTCTCCTTCATTTTTACGTTCGATGTTCATGTCTTTCATGATGACTTGAACACCATGGCATTTGTAGATGGTAGAAAGTACCGGGATAGCGAGCGCAAAAAAGGCGACCGGTCACGGGCTGTTATCCGCCGTGCTGTTGTTACAGGAAAAGGAAACGGAAATGAAACCTTGCTGCTGTTGATGTCATTTGTTTTGATTCCTTTTTACATCATATAAAAATATATGTAATGTTGATTGTGTGAGGCACTGCAAATCCAATGCAAATAAAAAAACAATGACCCACAAATATCGGTGCGACCTGCAGACTACATTTGGCTGCATTGAGTTCCTTACTTTTTTTTTATCCCGCCGCGTGTGCATCACTTTGATTTATTTTATCAGATAGAGAGAGAGACCTCATATTAACTCTCTAAGTGCCATTTATGTGTGTGTGTGTGTATATATATATATATATATATATATATATATATATATATATAAATAAAATGTCCCGCTGGGCAGCAACTTAAAAACACTTTCTTTTAAAGTGTTGTGAACGCAGCGTGCTGGGCCGAATGTCCATGCGTGCCCAATAGAAAACGAGGCAGCCAGTCAGGCACAGAAGAAAACTCTCCATGGCAATGGTGCTGTAACATTCACTTACTTAGAAATGTTTCTCTGCTTGCATTAAACCGGCCGATGTCCTGCCCCCAAGAGCCATATACCCCACTGTGATTGGTAGGTTCGTTCAGCTCTGTCCACAACACTGTAAAGTGCCATACATATCAAACTCGAGGCCGCACTAACATTAAACTTTTATATTAAGGCGGGGGCCACAAACTATCATCCTGCGGGCCGCAATTGGCCCACGGGCTGCGAGTTTGAGACCCCTGATTTAGTCTAATAACTAATACAGTGCTTAACAAATGCAATCGACCACTTGTCATAAATAAAAGAAAATATATTTTTGAGACACTTAAAACAATTAACATTTTATTCATGTTTGTTAGTTAAATAAAGATAATTGAACAAATTATTCATTAATTCATTTACACCCTGAACAGCTCACAATTCCATCACAGGGCCAACACACACTCAACCATTCATACTGACATTCATACCTAGGGGGGATTTGGAACAGTCCATTTTCAACTGCGCCACCCTAATGGAACAAGTTACACAAAATTTTACAGAAAACCCAGTATTTATTCTGTTTACAGTATTAAGTCTGGCCTCCTTTGGACTTTATAACAGCGGGCATTCTTGAAGCCATAATTTTTATGTATTTTACTGCAGTTTCTGGAGCACTGTGTTCCAAATACAGTAGTTTGTAGCTCATCCTTAAGATTGTTTTTAAAGGAAATCTTGGTGTGATCAATTTGTAAATCAATTAAATCCTATATTTGTTCAAGTGGATTCAAATCTGAACTCTTGGCCAGACCATTTTTTTTCCCCACTGTTCCAGATTACTGTTTGTGGTTCCACTAATCTTTACAGAGGTTATATGAATGTTTGGGATTGATATCTTTCTGATATATATGAATTCACAGCCAAAAACAATTTAGATTTATTTCACTTGTGTCAGGAGGTCTAATAAATTCGTTAAGCATTATAACACTTTTGAGATGTCTTTGAAAAAAAAAAATCAGCAACAACAAAACAAAACAAAACTTCTATGTTACTAAGAATTGCTTCTGCTTCAATTTTTTATTATGAGTCATGTTAAAATTCATGTTATTATTTCAGATGAAGCATCCTGCTTTGCCCTTTATGTGGTGTGTGTTTTGATATAATGTTTACTCATTATCTAATAGCACCATTCAATTCCTGAGCACGGACAGAACGGTGGGTGAGGCATGTGATTTATCAACTGTTTCAAACTTGGTTAATCTCCGTTGGTTGCTACAGGTGAACCATGCTTTGTTTGGCCCAGACCTCAATATTCAAGGTCACTGTGATCACTCTGAATGACGCTCATGTTTACGCAAATGTTCATTTACATTTCAACGTCTATGTATGACTATTGATTGGCACAAAGGGCTCAAAACACAAAAACAACGTTCAACTTTTACACACCCCAACACAGGATTGCTCCACTACACCTGAACATTTACGCAGATATCCAATCAGCCATTAATGTGAGTAAATAATCATGCAGGTACATGTCAACAGCTTCAGTTATTTGTCACATCAAACATTATTGAGGCAGTAACACTAAATCCATATCACACTAGGCAACTGTACACTTTAACCTATATAATTAATATGTTATTGTCAACTGTGACTCATTACCACAGAATCTTGATTCACCAAACTGACTTTTTGAGGTCATTAGTTTTGCTCATGTATAAATACAGGGCAGACAGGTTTTATTGTCCAAAAAAAGAAAAAGAACCCCTCAAGTTTTACTAATTTATTCACGAAACTCAAAACTTGAATTAAGACACAAATTGAATTAAGTCAGTTTGGTGCATTGGGACTCATTTTGTGATGATGGGTCAGAATTGGGTTAAATCTGACAAGGTTTAATTCCCTAAAACAAGCATCTCACAATAAAGGATAAAAAAAAAATAAATAATAATAATAATAATAATAATAATAATACTAATAATAATAACAATTTATAATAATAATAATCATTATTATTATTATTATTATTATCATTATTATTATTATTATTATTATTATTATTATTAATAATATTATTATTATTATACATGCCCTGCGATGGCCTGGCGAGCTGTCCAAAGTGTACCCCGCCCTCGCCCAGAGTCGGCTGAAATGGGCACCAGACTCCCCACGACCCTAATTAGGATTAAGTGGTTCAGAAATAAATGAATGAATTATTATACATTTTTATGTATTTATTTATTTTTTCACTCTTATGACATTATTATGCATTAGGTAATAGAAATCATTTTTAAATGGTGTTCACAGTGATATTTTGTGACATACTGGGTTCTAATTTGTTGGACCAGACAATGAAACCGGAAATAACTTTCAACCAACCATCCAACCATCCTTCCAGCCATCCATTATCTATACTGCTTATCAGTCAGGTTTGAGATTGAAGCTGGAGCCAATCCTATTTGACTTTGGCTGACAGGTGGAGTACATCCTGGACAGGTTCCCAGTCTCCTGCAGTGCTAACACAGACACAAACAACCATTCGCACCCCTATTCAAACCTATTTAGAGTAGCCAGGTGACCTAATGTGCAAGTCTTGATAAGATTTTTATAAAGGTATAAGAGATAGTTTCTATTGGATTTTAATGGAATCTGTATAATGTTTTACTGCTAAATCATAATTTATAGGCCTGATTATGAGCTTTCTGGAAGTAAGTAAGTCTAATTAGGGAAAATTTGCTTAGGTGTTATAGTCAAATAGCCAGGTACTGAACTAACACTGAAGATCTGAAAGGTTTAGCACCTTCATACAGTGGTAATACAGTGGTATGAAATGACTTCCTAATGACTTCTCATTTAGTTTGTCCCCTAAAATTAGCAGTAATGGATGCAATTAGTGCACTGTACTGCACCACTTAAGGCAGCTGTGCAATAATAATATACGAACAGACAAAGTGACTGCCTAGTGTCCATGCTGATCAGCAGTTTTGTTCTTTCAATTCATTTCATAAAACCTGTTTTGACCCCTTTCTCCATGAAGTCCTTGCAAAACACATTTGTGCTTCCGCTGTTATGATATACATACTTCTAAACTAGTTATAACCTTCGGTGTAACTCCCCCCTGTTTCAATTTGACTATAAACAGCTCAAACCAATCATAGGTCCAACACACAACCATTGACAACCACACTTACATTAAAACCTAGGGGCAATTAAGAATACTCAGTTAGCCTAATGTGCATGTCTTTGATTTGTAGAAGGAAAAATACCCTCACCGGGCTTGAACCCAGGAGCTTCTTGCTATGAGATAAAAATACTAACCATGTCACCACCATGCTGCTCAGCCATGAAAATGAACTCACAAATTTGATTGGTAAGAAAGATTTGCTTAATTTTCTATAACTGCAGCTCTGAGAGTAACCTCAGTTGCAAGTCAAATCTTCATAGCAGCAACCCACAAAGGAACAAGTATCACTTATTTAAAACAAATGCTTAAAATAATTAAACTGCTAATATTGAGAAGTTTTGTATTTAGCATGTTTGGAAAAAGTCTCCAGTACATTTTTGTGTGTGGTTTCCATGGAAACATGACAAGTGGTAAGGTTTTGTCTTACCAACTTATTATAGTATAAAAGTTAGTGAATAAAACATATCATTTAATGAATACATGTGTTTGCATTAATAAATTGCTGTGGGACAAGAGGTATAAAACACTTTGGATTGTGTGTGTGTGGGGGGGGGTGTACACTTTATTCCTCTATTATATGTACATGGTTCACTTTTCTCATATGTGACTAAATGACATTTTTACAGCCACTGATTCTCCACAATCAACCGGCTGTGTGTGTGTGTGTGTGTGTGTGTGTGTGTGTGTGTGTGTGTGTGTGTGTGTGTGACAGTGACAGTTAAATTTATCTCTTAGCTTTTACTGTGGTATATATTATGATTTACATGTCAAGGGTTTGCATAAGAGACTCTGCCATCTTATCAAATATTAAATGAACATGTTCTAAATAAATGTCCTGTGTGTGTGTGTGTGTGTGTGTGTGTGTGTGCGTGTGTGTGTGTGAGAGAGAGAGAGAGAGAGAGAGAGAGAGAGA
>JAQMYF010000023.1:45015756-45025756 GCA_030014195.1 Neosilurus mollespiculum
CACCCCTAGGTGTGAGTGTGAATGGTTGTGTGACTGATGGCCCTGTGATGGCCTGGCGAGCTGTCCAGGGTGTACCCGCCCTCGCCAGCCTCCTTGCAACCCTAATTAGGATTAAGTGGTTCAGAAATGAATGAATGGTGTACAAGGAATGTTACCCCCCCCCCTGTTTTTTTTTTTTTTGTCCTTCTCTACATTTAATAGAAGAGATGGTGTACTGACATTTACCTGAAGGTCACAGGTTTTCAGAGTCTTCTTTATGTTGTATTTCCTTTATTATATGTTCGCTCCTTCTGCAACACCCAGAAGCTTAAGCCTGTATAATTAATAAGAAATTTAGTTCTTTAACTAAGCCATGACCAACAGGAACCATGTAGCTACTGGTCTTCCAGAGTGATTTTATAAACTCTGGTGGTCTTTCAAAATGACACATTTTCTTTGTTTGTTTGCTTGTTTGTTTGTTTAGAACAAGAGTGCATTAAAATGTAATCTTTTGCCATTCTATCACCAACTATCAATCTACTACTCTATGGCTCTATGGCATGAAGATGACAACTAGGAACTTCACACTCTTTACCAAACCCACTTCATAAAAATGTTATACATGATTTCTCATTCAATGCTTCTTCAAGGCATGCTCAAAGCATTCATAACATAAAGCAACCTTATGATATCTTTAAGTCCGACTGTGTGTCAGGCTGTCAGGATTTAAAAAAAAAAAAGTTTCTACAAGTGCATTCCGATGTCTCCATAGGTGCAGAGAGCATATAATACTTTTATCCTACAGAAATATACATTTATTTTTCACTCTCAGCCCACACACTTTATTTTTATCTTTTAAAGACTGCAAGGCAATAAAAACACTGTGTGTCATGTAAGCAATTAACACACAGGTTTATTCATGTCTGAATAAGGTTTGGGGTTAGATATTTATTTATGGTGGTTAAGGTTAGGGTAAGGGGTTATCAAATACATATGTTAATGAATGTCCCCACAGTGATAAAAATGCAAGATTTTTTCAAGTTAAGGTAAGGTTAAAGTTTGGGTTAAGGAAGTAGTTTTTTATGTTAGGGTTAGGGTGTGTACAGGAAATGAATGCAAGTCAATGTACTGACCCCTGGAGTTATGGAAACAAGCATTTCTGGCCTATTTTTTTTTTTAAAGCTGGCAGGTGTTTTTTCTGTTCTTAATGAAATAAAATGCTGTTAAAGAAAAAACAAAACAAAACAAAAAAAAAAAAAACAAAAAAAAACAAAAACAAGAAAAGCTCTATACAAAAGGATTCACTCTTTGAACAGATTCTTTATGTGTTAATATGTTAATATTATTGCAATCCATCAAGTTCCAGGGAATTGGGAGGAAACCAGAGGACATAGCAGACACAGAAAGAACACGAATCTGAGCTCAGGATCAATCCAGGGACCCTCTAGCTCTGTATGAGGGACTATACATGGTAAATATTTCATATGACCACTGTTCCAAATTGTGTCAGTTCTCCCAGGCATTATGTCATTATGCAGTTTTATTATAAAAAAAACAAAAAACAAAAAAAAAAAACATTAATAAAAAATGGCTGGGTGGTTGTAAAAAGGATCTTAGAGCACTTTTTTTTTTTTTTTTTTTTTTTTTTTTTGCATAATATATTACTACCGTCTGTCTTTGCAGGTAAAGTCTACACAGCATATGCTGTGATCTATTACTATTTTTTTTTTTTTTTTAACAACATAAATGATTAACAAAATGGGTAACATGGAGATGCAACAGTAAGAGTTGCCCTCTCACAACCTTTTGTAGTTTTTTTTTTTTTTTTAATAGTATAGTTTAAGTATAATTATTTTTTGGATTGTTGTAGTTACTGTCTCTCTGAAGCTTCACGTGTTTTCACATCCTTCACATGTTTCCTCTGGCTTCCCTGATTTCCTTCCAACCACTTAAAAATCCACCTACAGAAACAGTGGTTAAATTCCTCCTAGGTATGAATAAGTATGTGAATGTGGTGCATTTTTCCAACTTGTGCCAATAGTTTCCTCGGAAGTGCCTTCAAATTAAACACTCACTCACTCACTCATTCGCCATACTTTTTAATCCTACTAGGGTCATGGTTAGGCTGAAGCAGGAGTGTCTCTGCCAACACTGGGTGAAAGCTGGCTACACCCTGAACAGCTCACGAGACCATTAAAGGGCCAACTCATATACTTCTATTCACACTCACACTCATACCTTGGGGCAATTTGCTGCAGCCAATTAGCCTTATGTGCATGTCTTTGGACTGTGGGAGGAAACCAGAGTACCCAGAGGAAGCCCACACAAGCAGGGGGAGAACATGCACTCACCATTATGCCACCCACAAATTAAACAGACAAATGTGTCTTTAAATTAAAAGACAAACCTGTCTTTCAAAGACATGAAATCTAATTGTGGGTGTCTGTGAGCTCATGCATTATGCGGAAGATGGCGGTTAGCGCTGTCCAAATATGTTTGTCGTATTGTGGTTAGTTAGCTTCACATAACTCAGAAAAAGCACATACATGTCTTTACAGGTTTTGGATTATAGCTGTTGTATGAGAGGAAACGATTGGAAGATGGTTCTGAATTGGGTGATCATAATGAAAAGAAAAAACATTTATTTTTATATTTATATTTATATTTATTTGTTTTTTGCATAGTATATATTAAAAATCTTAAAGAGAGATTAAAACCATTTTTATGTGTATGGACCTCATACATCTGTCATATTTTTTAAATAAGAAATACAATAAAATATGTAAATAAATAAATAAGTAAATAAATAAGACAACACTTGTTTTAGTGTGCCTTGTCCTTTTTCTTTTTATTTGCTCATGTTCCTGTGTAGTACATACTAAAACTGTTATTTGTTTTTATGGATTGGTGGATTTCATTGAATTCAATAGTCCCCTCAACATTTCTTCTTACGGTGGGACCTGCCAAAAAGTGGGATGTATTAATCAGAAGTAAACAGTGAGTTCTTAAAGTTGATGTGCTGGAAGCAAGAAAAATGAGCAAAGAAAGTTCTGAGTAACTTTGGCATTGACCACATTGTGATGGCTAAACAACTTGGTCTATTCATCACCAGAGTGTCATGGGTGCACAGTGATGCGTGCATGGAGCAAAGGCTAGTACATCTGGTCTGATGCCTAAAAAGAGATGCTGTAGCACAAACAGCTGAAACTGGCTGTAATAGGAAGGTGTCAGAACACACAGTGCATTGCTGTTTGCTGTGTATGGGGCTGCCTCTCTGAAGACCAGTCAGGTGGTGTGAATGCTATGGCTGATTGGTCTATATATCTATACTATTAGAGTGCAACTGCTTAACTACATTTTAAGTGATAGGTTTGATAATGTAGCTCTGAGGCCCAACTTTGATTTGTGATTTGTCACTTCTAGGACAATTCTTATAACTAATCCTGAAAGCCTTGACAAATACCAGCTCAGACTTAATGATAAAGTGTTTCCTAACTGGTCTGCATCAGTGGTAGAACACAGAGGTCAGCTCATTGATCATAAAGAACTGGAAATAGGGTTTCAGTACATTATGTGTGGACATTATTAAATTATAGTCCATGACTGGTTCTGACTCAAGCAAAATCTCTTTTTCCTGATAATTACATTATATTCAGTCTCTCTCTCTCTCTCTCTCTCTCTCTCTCTCTCTCTCTCTCTCTTGCTTAGAGTGTAATGAGTGTAAGAATGAATCTTTGACAGATTTCAAAGAACATAAACAAGAAATAATAAGACTCTGACACTGTAATATACTTTAATGGTATTAAAAGATGATTTAAAAAAAAGTTTGTGACACGTTCAACTTATTCTACAAAAACCTTACTCTACAAGAAAATACTAAATCCTCTCATAAGACGTTAACTCTCCTTACAACAACTCATTTGCAAGACTGGCAGATAATAAGCATTATAAAGATCTCATCAATGATTGTTCGGCAAAATAACCAGTTAAGAATTAGCTAGCTGCACTGTGCGCTATAATCTTTAGGAGCTTCCCAAAAAGTATTTAGCATCTTTTTGAGGAGAAAAAGGTGTACAAGAAATAACCTAGGGGATAAATAATTTATGAAGAGCAACAAAGTATTCGCTGCTCATCGGAAAGCTCTTGTTCACCACAGGAAGGGAAACAAGCTACCAAAGACCTCACAGTCACAGAAGATACCCTGTTCAAAATTAGGCAGTATAGGGGTATCCGGCCAGTAATAATGAAAGCAAGTAACACTGCCTGAAATAATATAAAAAAGGCTGTCGTTTGAAAATGCCATATAATAAACTATTTACTAACCTCATCTGCTCGGTCTGTACAGAGAAATCTCAGCTCTTGCTTGCCATCAGATTGATCTGTACTAAAGACAGGCTGAGAATTCTCTGCACAGATCACATGCTTGTCGAATGAGTAGTTGGCATTACCCCATGTTCATACATGTGTTATATCTGTATATCTAAATGTAAACACCTAGTTTACTCTCTACACTTGATATATACTAGTATCAGTAGTAAACTATAAGTATTTTTGATATTTAGTATATATCGCTCGTTATGTAACTTTATAAAAAACTTTAAGTAAACTTTTAGTATATATGAATGAACTTTTCTTCATAAGTGGTAGCAAAGGCTTCAGTCTCACAGCAATACAAATCCCAAGTCATGTTTCAGGTATTGTACTCCAGGTCATACTTAACTACATGCAGTACAGAGATAGGGCGATGTGCTGAAACTCTATCTTCACTGAGAACCCATCCTACAGAGACCTCATTAGAAGAATACACTCCAAGTCAGCTCACATTCAGGTTGCCTGATCTCCAGCTGCCGGCCTTAGCTTTTTTTGCTATTTTTCACTTGTACACAGAGCTTCTCTGCTAACACTAGTTTTTGGTGTCTATTTTTCTGTTCGTCCTCTCTCTTTGACTCCAGCTCACTCATAAATAATTAATTATGTAAAAACATGATCTGAAGAACAGGATTATAATTCACAATTAAACCTTGGGGCAGCACAAAGGTGTAGTGGTAATAATATCTGCCTCAAGCAAGAAGGTCCTGGGTTTGAGTCTCGGGCTTGGGCGTTTCAGTGTGGCATTTAAATGTTCTCTCAGTGCTTGGGTGGGTTTACTCCAGATACACACATTTGGCTAATTAACTGTTCCAAATTGCCCCTAGATATGAGTGTGAGCCTTCAGCTGGAAGCCTCCAGCCTTCCTGTGACCCAAGTAGGATTAAGTAGTTTGGCAATTGAATGAGAGAGATAGTGAATAGACCTTGATCTTGCTTGGACAACTAAACAACCAACTAAACAACATCTCAGCCGATTCTGGGTGAGGGCAAAGTACACCCTGGACAGCTCGCCAGGCCATCGCAGGGCAGAAACACGCTGACAGCTACGCAGCCTACTCTTCTATCTATCTATCTACAGTTCCTTGCAAAAGTATTTACCCCCTTGGCTTTTTTATCTATTTTGTTACATTACAATCTGTACTTTAAATGTTTTTTTTTATCTGAATTTTGTGTGATGGATCTGCACAAAATAATCTAAGTTAATGAAGTGTAATGAGAAAAATATATACAAAAAATCATTTTAAAAATAGAAATCTGAAAATTGGCATGTGCATACCACCCCCTTTGCTATGAAGCCCCACAAAAGTTCGGGTGTAACCAATTACCATCAGAAGTCACATAATTAATCAAATGAAGTCCACCTTTCTGCAATCTAAGTGTCACATAAACTGTCAGTATAAACACACCTTTTCTGAAAGGACCCAGAGGCTGCAACATTACTAAGCAATAGGCATCACACTATGAAGACCAAGTAGCTCTCTAAACAAATCAGGGATAAAGTTGTTGAGAAGTACAAGTCAGAGTTGCATTATAACAAATATCCAAATCTTTGATGATCCCCTGGAGCAGCATCAAATCCATCATCTTAAAATGGAAAGAACATGGTACCACAACAAACCTTCCAAGAGAAGGCCGCCCACCAAAACTCACAGACTGGGCTAGGAGGGCATTAATCTGAGATAGGCAGCACAGAGACCAAAAGTTACCCTGAAGGAGCTGCAGAGTTCCACAGCAGAGACTGGTCTATCTGTGCATGGGACCACAATAAGCCATACACTCCATAGAGCTGGGCTTTATGGAGGAGTGGCCAGAAAAAAAAGCCATTACTTAGAGTTAAAAATAAGAGAGTACGTTTTGAGTTTGCCAAATGGGAAATGTGGGCAATTCCCCTAATGTATGGAGGAAGATGCTCTGGTCAGATGAGACTAAAATTTTACTTTTCGGCCCCCAAGGAAAACGCTATGTCTGACGCAAACTCAACACATCCCATTACCCCAATAGCACCATCCCCACAGTAAAATATGGTGGTGGCAGTATCATGCTGTGGGGATGTTTTTCAGCAGCAGTGAGTGGGAAACTGATCCAAGTCGAGGGAAAGATGGATGGTGCTAAATACAGTGATATTCTTCAGCAAAAACTGTTTCAGTCTGCCTGTGATTTGAGACTGGAACAGTGGTTCACCTTACAGCAGGACAATGACCTGAAGCATACTGCTAAAGCAACACTTGAGTGGTTTAAGGGGAAATATTTAAATGTGTTGGAATGGCCTATTCAAAGCTCAGACCTCAATCCAATTGAGAATCTGTGGTCAGACTTGAAGATTGTTGTTCACAAGCAGAAACCATCCAACATGAAGGAGCTGGAGCAGATTTCCTTGAGGAATGGGCAAAATTCCCAGTAGCAAGATGTGTCAAGCTCATAGAGACTTATCCAAAGCGACTTGCAGCTGTAATTACCGCAAAAGGTGGCTCTACAAAGTTAGGGGGTGAGGTTTTCTGTTATGTTGTCCTATTTGTTGTTTACTTCACAATAAAAAAACAAAGTTGTAGGCATGTTCTGTAAATGAAATGATGCAAACCTTCAAACAATCCATTTTAATTCCATGTTGAGGCAACAAAACGTGAAAATGCCAATGGGGGTAAATACTTTTGCAAGGCACTGCATCTATATACTCTGTCAGTCTGTTAATTCCATTCCACACCATCAGGTGCATTGGGCAACTTTCATGGATTGATGCAAGGTAAAGGTTTTTTTTATTTTTTATTTATTTTTTATTTATTCATTTTTTTTATACCTGTGAGGGCTTTTTGCCCTCTGCAAACCCTATTCCCTAAAGAATAAACATTCATTCACACTAACATTTACACTTAGGAGTAATTTGGAACAGCGAACTAGCCTAATGTGCATGTCTCTGGATTGTGGGGGGTAACAAGAGTACCTGGTGGAAACCCAGGGATACACAGAGAGAACATGCAAAGTTCACACAGAAATGCCCTTGCTGAAGCTGGGACTCAAACCCTGGACCTTCTTACTGTGAGGTAGATGTGCTAACTACTATGCCACAATGCCTGTATTCATACAGTCAAGGTTAACGTTTGTACATGATAAAATCAGCTAGAGTTTACTGAAGATAAGCTTTTTATTGAAAGTATTGGTATTCAGTAAAATGGAAGAGAAACGCGTAAAAAACAATATATAGCTCCTAAAATAGTCAACACTGGTGACTCCTTCACCATCTTGATTTGTTCCTAAATTTCCACACACACAGGATATAACAAAGAAGAGAGCCGGCAGAGTTTGAATTCATACAAAGTACATTCATAAATCACTGCAGCACACAATATTTCTTTTTTTTTTCTTCTATTTTTTAACCCACCCACGTTACTTTTGTATTCTGTTTTCAGAGCTCACTATCATGGGCACCAGAACACATCTCTGTGGGTAATGCAAAGGCAACAAAGCATATGCTTGATAAATTCTGGTGAGTAGGATGTGCTTTATAAGCATGCACACTACAAACCAGATGCCAAAAGTGTTTTTTTTTTTTTCTTTTTTTTTTTTTTTCTTATACACAGTTTAAAAATGCAAATGTTGTATTAACATGGAGAAAAAAATTCAGAAAACCTAATCCTCCTTTTTTCAATTTGAGAAGTATTTTAATGATGTTTAAAGCAAACAGGTTTTGAGTGGGTCAAGAGAAAGTTACACATGAGCCATTACAAAGAGAGAGTTTTACAATCATTTCAATATCAATCTTTGCATTCTTTTTGTCTTCTGTGCAAAAACAACAAAGAATAAGTAACTTACACCACCAGACATTTAATCAAGACTTCTTATAAATTTTGACTTTACAAATTGGAAATATTTATTATATTTATCACAAAGGTGGTTTGCCCAGAGCGAGGTTCAGCCTGCAGAGCCAAATTACTTTTATGGGATTAATTCAATATATCAAAATTAACAAAAATTACAAATACATAATATGGTTTGGAGGAAGTCAAATGTGCGCTGGTCTAAGTCCAGTGCTTTCATCGGATCACACCTTAAAACCAGAATGGCTTGGGAAAACCGATACAAGCACACAAGGATATAGAACAAGGTGTTTTTTTTATAGCAGCCTTAAAAAACTCTTCTTGTATCTAACTGACTCAGTGTTTGCCAGCCATTTACTCTTGTTTGGGTTATGAGAGGTGAGATTTCTTGTCCTTGAACAGCTAGCCATTTTACAATGCCGTCAAGCACAAGTTGACTTAAACATTCTCTGTACATTTGAGTAATTGAGCAAATTGTCTGTCCATGGTAAGATTCTGACTGATTCTGACTGATACTATTTCCTCTCCTTCCCTCCCTCACTCACTCACTCACCCATTTGCCAAACTGTTTAATCCTACTCGGGTAATGGATAGGCTGGAGCTTATTTCAGCCAACACTGGACAAAGGTGGGGTACACCATGAACAGCTCACCAGACCATTGCAAGGCCAACACACACACACACACACACACACACACACACAAACACTCAGACTCACACATTGGGTCAATTTGGAACAGCCTAATGTACATGTCTTTGAACTGTGGGAGGAAACCAGAGTCCCCAGAGGAAACCCACACAATGGGAGGACATACAGACTCCACTCGGAAATGCCCAAGCCCACTGTTGAACCCAGGACGTTCTTGCTGTGAGGTTGATGTGTTAACCACTATGCCACCATATACATTTAACTCTTCCTGGTTTATGATGCACAAGAGTCATTGTCCTACAATTGCCACGCATCAGTAATAATGACACTAATTAGTCATTTTTTATGATAAATAAAATAAAATAAGCTAAAATAATATAAGATAATAATAAAAGCTCTCTTGTATCTACTGTGTATGACACTAGCTGCTTACTGGGAAATGTGAGAGAGTAGCGGCAAAAACGATTCACTTCCCTCGCGTGTTGCTCAGTGGTGACATGATTTGTTCACATTTGTTGCTTAACATAACAGGACACCTATTACAGCAGGGGTCTGAAACAAAGTAGCATTCATCTGTATAACTAAGTTCGTATTAAAATATTTTTTCTTTCTATCTTTCTTCTTGGGTGCATTTTTTTTTTTTTTTGATTGAAACACTGCTGGAATAAATACTGTTTAAATAAATTTATCTTGGTTTTGATTTTTCCCTTTTCTGTATGCATGTTTAAAACTGTTCCTACAGAAACCACCAATGAAGATATTCTTTACAGATATAATTCACAGGCCAGCCTTAATTGGAAACATATATCTATATACCACATCAGGTGCTGAGTGTATGAACTCAAATCTTGCTTTTGCTAAATGGAAATATTGACTTACTGCAACACAGTACTCTGCAGGCTGAATTAAACCAGTTGGCGGCCGGTAGTTTGCCCATACGTGCTTAAGCTCTACACTGCATGATTAGAGTGCAGCACTGACCCAGTGGACCTTTCCTCTAGGTGTAAATACTCCATCTTGCCGAATCACAACCAGTGCCTAGCACTCCAGTCTGCCTGCAGGGGTAGATTAACACTGCAGCGTCTGATCACCCTCCTACCTTGTGCTTTCAATCACACTGGCATGGAAACAAACAAATCTGTCTGGCTGTTGTCCCACAACAAGTGTGTTCAGATTCATCACCACACATC
>JAQMYF010000023.1:45059519-45080308 GCA_030014195.1 Neosilurus mollespiculum
ATCTATCTATCTATCCATCCATCCATCCATCCATCCATCCATCCATCCATCCATCCATCTATCTATCTATCTATCTACCTATCTACTGTGTCTATCTATGAAGATGCTGAAAACATTCCCGAAAAAAAGGACACCATCAACACAAGTCCCAATACACAATGTTTTATGTCTTTTGTGCATGATTGATTTTATGACTATCTATCTTCACACTGATTCATTCCTAAATCATATCCTAATGAAAGAAAAATTAACTGATGCCTAAAGCCAACAGCTTACTGAAAGGTCAAGCTGTCAGATGAAAGGAGACTATGAATGAATTAGCCCCAGAGACCTGATTCATACATCACTGGATTAATTCATATTCAATATTTTTCCTGCCACATTATATGTCACATTTCTTCATGCATTGCATGCTTTAAACTTTTCTAACCTTGAAAGGCCTTCAGTATTCAATGTTGCTTAATGTTATAAGGACAAGAATGTGAATTTTGCACTTAGTCAGATGGCTTGCATACAAGTTGAATGCTTGTTTTACAGGGAATTATTGGTATGCGGATGTATCATATCATTCCACATTCATTTCTCTAAACAATATAAATGGTTGACTGAATATTGATATGGCTCTGATTCAATAGCAGATGCTGTCTCTAATCACAGCGTGCTAACATGCAGTATAACAGCACGGCCTGGAGTGCGATATTGCTTTTACACTAGAGTTCTACAAGCGAGAGATTAATATTCTTTAAGTGACATTTTGTACATAGTACCTGCAAATGTTTAAGATTTTTATTTATTTATTTATTTATTTTTGCTCCACGAGTGGAAATAGATCCCAAAGAAGTCACTCTTCCTTTATAGCATTTTAGTTAGCTGGCTCACTAGCTCCCTTTTATTTGTACATTCCCATTAAGGGTGCTTCTGGTAAAATTGGTGTCCCTTCTACTGTACATTTTCATTGCTATCAAAATAACCTTATGCAAAGTGTCCTTTAGCATGTCCAATGATTGTGTGGATAACTCTAATGCAGTAGTCATTTCAAAGTGACATCACTTTCAAAGAAAATAGGATTTTAGATGGAAGAGGTTTTTTTTTAGAAGGAATAGTGACATAGACAGCGAAATGTCTCAGTGTTATTATTACCAAAATATTAGCACTCTTGAGCACTTGACCACTGAAATGAGTGGACTCATTTTGCTTTCAGTACTTTTAATAGCATTATAACTTCATTTTCTTCAAATAACCAGTTTCCAGAGCGAATGCAAACCCTGCATGGTCTATAGTGTCAAACGATACAGAAAAATCAAGTCCAACAATGTTATATGCTGTTCACATCACCACTGTGTCTGAGATCATTAGCTACTTTAACAGTGCATTAGCACCCCAGTAGCCGGAGAAAATTCAAATAATACAAGAAATGATCTGCTATTCTCATAACCACTAAATCTGAGATTGTTAAGCACTCTCAGCATTATATTATGACATGATCAGATCTGGAGGAATCAGGGTTATTTGCTGAGGTGAAAGACATTTAGCTATTTCAGCATGACCATTTTCTGTAATTTCGATCAAAAAGTGCAAATTAGACATCATTCATATCATTTTTCTTCATTATTGTTTTAACAGCAGCAATCTTCAGCATGGCTGGATCACTGCCAGATTTTAGCAAGCACTCTAGAACAGAGCTGTGAAGGCTAATAAAACACACTTTTTGAAATGTAATGCAATTAGAAATCACGTATCAAGTGAACATGTCACAGATTTTTGATGAAGACACCACTTAAGGCCATTTCTTTTTATCTTAATAATAAACTGAAAAAAAAAAAAAAACCTTTAATATTAGTAAAATTTAAGAATTGTGTAAGTCTATCTACTGTATTTGTGGTTGTATTCAGTTCAAATTTGACTACAGGCTTTTAGGTGACTACTCATTGGTAATTGAGAATATAAAAATAAATAAAAAATCCACAAATCATAACCATGAGTGGTCAAAGAAAACGTGGGGTATTCAGAGCTAAAATAGATGTGCCTGGCTTTCAGTAGGTAAAGAAATCACATCTAAAAAGAAGACCTGCTAAGCCCCGATTCTACAAGGTACATCATTTAGGGCAAGACAATGACAACAAGCCCTTGTACATTAAGTAATGATGGGATGCATCCATCTATCTATTTCATCCATTATTTATACCCTCATGCCTACACACTGTACAGGTTGCCAATCAATCACAGAATTAATATATACTCAGGCAACCATTCACACTCACATTTACACCTATGGTCACTTTATAATAGAGAATTAGTCTAATCTGTGGGTGGACTGCGTTAGGAAACCAAATTACCTGGTGGCTAACCATATAGGCACGGTTAGAACATGAAAAACTCCACACAGAGCGGCCCTAGTCAGTTCCCAGGGTAAAACCCAGAACCCTCTTGTGCTAAAACTCTGCTAATCATTATACCACTGAGCTGCCCAGGGGATACTTACATATTTATTTCACGTGCTTTAAAAGAATAATATTACATTTCTTTGGTCTTTCTATGGATTGTGTTGGTTTATTTGGATAATGATTTTAGCTCTGAGAAAACAGTAGACAGCCTGGAAAGCTCAAGGCATTGAACCTGTTCATTGCTGCAACGTTGTGGATAGATTGAGACAACAAGGTTGTTTACTGCTGTGGCACGGTCGCTCCCAGTTGAATGGAGAAATGAAGCAGACTGTTGCAAGCATACATAGTTGTTGCTGGGTGAATGTCATGCTCTGTGGAGTAGAAGTCTGTATTTTTGGGGTGGTCCTACAGAACCATGCAGACTCTATCTGCCAATTTCAGCCACTGGGTTGGGGGGGGGTGCTTTGGTGTTCAGTCAGTTTGAGGTGAAAAAACTGTCTGCATTGTCATTATAAGTACATGCCTTCTTGCATTGACTTCTCTGACTCAGCTAAGCTCTGCTTTGACTGAGGCCCATTACATTAGTCCAAAAGTTAAAAATTTTAAAAAGAGCAACCTTTTAAAACCTAGCAGTAATAATAATAATAATAAAAATAATAATAAATAAATAAATAAATAAATAAATAAGTAAATAAAAATAATAATAATAATAATAATAATAATAATAATAATAATAATAATAATAAAATAAATAAAAACTGTAAAAAAACAAATAATGAATAAAAAGAAAAAGATTTAAAAAATTACATGAAATAACTTAAAAAGATCAAATAAATTGAAAGATTACCACAGTGCAAATACAACAGTAAAAAGCAAATTTAAACAAACAAATAAATAAATAATGAAATTAATTCAGCCAGTGCTTAGCACATCCACTTCACAACAAGAAGGTCCTGGGTTCGCCTCCCAGGCCCAAGGCTGTTTGTGTGGAGTTTGCATGTTCTTCCCGTGCTTGTGTGGGTTTCCTCTAGGTACTCCATTTTACTCCCACCTTCCAAAGACATGCACATTAAGCTAATTGGCTGTTCCAAATTGCCCCTAGGTGTGAGATGTGAGTGTAAGTGTAAATGGTTGTGTGTGTCTTGGTCCTGCATAAGCCTGGTGAACAGTTCAGGGTGTACTCTGCCTTCACCCAATGTTGGCGAAGATAGGTTCCAGCCACCCTGTGACCATTAGTAGGATTAAGCAGTTCAGAAAATGGATAGATGGATAGATAAAGTAACAGTACAAACACTAAATATAGTAGTAGTAGTAGTAAACAAGCACTTGTTTTAGCTGAGTATCACAGTTGTAGGCTCAAAGCAGACTTCTTAACATAACAGATCATAAGAACACACACAATGGCCAAAAAGCTTTGAAGGCTATGTCAAATCCCAAAAGTCTGTCTGCCACGCTCTAATTAATGCATTTAACAAAATCCACACTTCTCAAAGTCAACGGATTGTGTCTCTGGTGTGAAACCTTTTCTTTTTAAGCTCCATAAAGTTACTTAGATAAAAAGCATTCAGTTCTTTAAGGATTTGCATCAGCATCTTCATGTTTCTTTCATAAATCTTTTGCTCAATGCAACATACCCATAAGATCTGTCTACTAACACATACACACACACACACACACACACACACACACACAAAAAAAAAAAATCAACATGGGAGTTTTGTTCCTTTTAACATTTTAACATGGAAAAGGTTTGAAGAAGACAAAGTTGTTCTCTAAAATCCACACAAATATTCCATTTTGAAAAACATAGATCATTTATTAAGCTGACTTATTAAGATGCATGAGCTGAAAGCACAGTGCTGCAATTAGTTAACAGCGTATATTCTACATAACAGCTATAATTATGTTGTGCACTTTAACACTAATTTACAACTACTTACACAGAATAATTAGGCCTGATGGATGTCAAATACCATTTCTGATCAGACGAAAAATGATGCTAAAGGCAGAACCACCACAACAACTTAAATCTTTATTAAAAGACAACCTCAGTAACATGGCAAATGTTTTCAGTTAATGTGTACAGATTAGTGCTTCCTCTGTTTAATCTTGTCATGGCTGACATAAAATCAGTAAAAAAATTTTGATTAGCTCTTGCTATAGAAATATTTTACAAAACTGTAATAATAAATAATAAACAGTGAAATACGCTCTAGCAACTTAATGGAAAATGAACACATTATTCAGACTGTAGAGATATTTTTTATCAGACAATATGTCAATGCGATATTTTTGTGCAGACTACACTTATTATAGGCTTTATTACTTATAATATTTCAGATAAAAATAAATAGATAGATGGATAGATAGATAGACAGATAGATAGATAGATAGATAGATAGATAGAGCACCTGGTTTACAAGTTTAAAAATGACTGGTGGAGTGAACGTGTTTGCTGAGCTTTCGCATGGCACCAAATGACATATATAATGTCAGATCCTTGTTGTATAATAGGTTACATTACATAAATGACGTGTTTACGCTAATACTGCTAATAGCAACTTCTGTCATGACATTAGTTACTATGTCATGTTAGTGGAGAGATTTGAATTTTTTTCTCTTCCAAGTCTTTGGACACACAAATTCTCTCTCTAACTTGAAGGCAAATTTGAACTTCCAAGGATCTAATTGGATTCCGACGTTACACCTGTTGGAAAGTTCCAGTCTATGTAAATGTAATGACTATCGTAATATTACTTTTCCTTAGTACAATTTTCATAAGCTCTCAAATATCTAGTAATAATAACATGAACAATATATAGCTCACGCGAAAGGTAATAACTTATCACGACAGAATGCGCAATCGTGGACTGAGCACGCACTCGTGGACTGAATGAGGTGTTTCACTCAAAGATTTATATACAGTGTTTCTTACAAACAGGACACCTACTCATGTCTACATTATGATTGTATAATTGTCACATTGCTATGCGGCAGGGAAGAAGTCAGATGCACGTTGCAGATAAACAGCTCTTTATTAAAGATGCAATCAGCACAGGTACACAGTCCAATCTTCTGAATGTTAGGCACTTAAGGGTCAAATGATGAGGCAAACAGTTTAGTGAAGGCAAGGCAGACTTAGAAACCAGAGAGCAAGCAACATTCATACATAAAAAAATCTATATCAGAGGCAAGGCACAGAATTGTAAATGGGAAAGCAACTAGGGTTGAACGCAGAAAGGCAATAATTATGGAATCACTAATTGGTGCATACTGGAAAATATAGATGCAATTCTCCACACCTGAACCTGAACTAGAGAGTAATCGGCGTAACTGTTGACAGGCCATGCGACACAGAAGTCAAAGGGCTGAAGACTGTAACGTCATAGGATGTGACAGAAGAGTAGTGCAGTGAGTTGACTGATTTGAGCCCTCAGATACTATGACAGTAATACTTATTTTTAGTTTGACATCAATAAAGTAAAGATTATTTAAATGTTTGGTGTGACAGTACAGTGAATTATGATAATAACCATTTAGATGTCTTGAATAAACTCTCAAATAACTACTCATAAACTTGATGAGCAGCAAAAAATCTCAGAATGCTCAACAATCTGGATCCTTAGCTAAATGTTCACGAGATGATTTCATCAGGTTCTTCTTTTGCCAGCCAACAGGAATGTATAGATACAAGGAGTCCACTAAAACTGGAGTATAGAAGATTCGAATAGGGGGATTAATGCTTGGTCTTATTCCGAGGTGTTTCTCTCTGTAGAACTGGCACATAGATGTTATCGACACTACAGTGAAATGTACTGACAAAAAGTACTGGCTTCCTAAGAAATGTTGTTCCACATTCAGAGAAACAAAATTAGCACCTACCAAGTGCCAACAACATGCAGATTTGTGTGTTTGCGGGTGAAGGATGGTGGTTATTATTCCGCTCTAGCAGGTAAAATATTGGTGCTGCTCATCTTTGCAAATATTTCTGCAATGTGGATATAGATACTTGGATACTCAGTTGTCACAGTACGTCTCACTGAAAGCATGCACGTAATAAATTTATATGGCGTCAACTTACACAATATGTGCACTGTGATTTCTGAAACTGGAGCAACCAAAGGAAACAAACACAAGCACGGGGACAACATGCAAACTTCACACAGAAGCGCCCTCGCCAGCAGAAATGCTGAATTGTTTTCCTCCTATTTATGTGCATTTTTATTTCTTTATTTTAAAATTTAACTTCAAAATGTTCACCAAATACAGGCGTACTCTATTAATTTGTGAAACCAGATGTTTAGCCTTTAGCTTAGATCTTTCAACTGATCAGAGGCTTTTTTTATGTATTACGTTATTCTGTCTTATGAACTTCCTGACTCGAAGTAAAAAATGGTCTTGGCATATTTTAACTTGATGTGCTTGCATTTTATTTCATAACTGATTCCATCTGATGTCCAGGGCAGTGTATATGCAAATTTGGTACCAGTGTACTGGTCAAACTTTCCCTACTACTCCCATGTGACTCAAACTGGAGGTATGCTGCAGGGACAGAATGAGGACAGCTGCTGAAACTCTGGGAATATAAGTACCTGCACCTAGTGTTGTAGATCAGTCTTTTTTCTAGTAATGTATTCTTCTAGCTTGCACATCAATAGCATGCAGTTGTTGCTTTTTGTGTATGTGTCAAGAATCTGTTCTATAGTCAAATGCCTTGTACATGTAATCAAACAAAATTGGGAACACATTTATGCACAATGCAACTTTTAGCTTCTCCAGTGGCATTCAGGGTAGTGAAATCGATGCTGGAGAAAGCAGATTTGCATATGAAACAGTAGGATGCAGATAATGGCTTATGGGAGTACAGCCTTCACAGCCGAAGGATAAGGGCAGACGAGAAACTTATCCAGCGAGGAGTGGCTTTTACACTTCAAACATTAAAAAATAAACAATAAATAAATAAATAAATAAATAAATTACAAAGAAAGAAAGAAAGAAAGAAAAACGCAGAGTGAGTAGGGGAAGGTTCTCTTGAATCATTTTGTGCCACCTGGCCTTGACAAAACACACACAATCCACAAAACTTTCACTTTGTAATGTTTGAAAGTGATGACAACTTTATTTTGCTTCTACTCACCAAGTCTCTAGTGTCTCTAAGCAGACGGTGGCTTGTCACTACTCAATTGACTAAATAGACCCATTACAGCCCTCTGAGACGGGGAAGGCAGATTTAGGGCACTGCTTTTTTTGCAATTTTTGACACTGTACCTGCCAGGCCTAAAGGATTACTTAAGAAAGAGCTAATATATTTATGTAAGGTAAAGAATAATGGTTAGGTGATGGCACACTGTCTCCATTTCCATCATTAAATCATCATTAAGCAGTGCTCAGCTCTGAGATTCAGAGTGGTATGAATGAATATAGAGCTTCTGGCTCTGTTCCCAGACTCTGGCAGTCGGTGTCATCCCAAACCCATCGGCTATGCTGTCGCTGCCACCAAGTTTAACAGAAAGCAGATAGCATTGGCAGGGGCTAAAGGGTGAACTGAGGGGAAAAAATGTCACGAGGCCTGTAACAAACAACAAAATTTTGACATGCAGTGACAGCCAACTTATTTCACTGAAAAGCTGCAATTAATTTCAGTGTTCTTATGATTGTATTTCAGGGTCAGCAATATAGTGTTTAAATTCATTGCAAACACTCTTGAATGTGGCATGTCATGTGAATCTGTTTCAAATTGAGCAAATAATAGAACTTCAGTGAGCCAGACTGAATGAAATGAGTAATAGTGTACGTTGTTATTGGATGAAAAAATGTATTAGCTGCCATAAAAAGGGTTTTGAAAGGAGTGTAACTATCGACGTGAATGTTTAGTGATTTAAAAGTTTGCATCTGCATTTGCAATATATTACTTTAAAAATTTTCCATAGTCCATGAATTGGGAATTTCTTTAGTGTCAGTGATGTTAAGTTCATAATTGGTTTGAAATATCGCATGTCGGGGTCCAATGCACCTCAACACATATTAAGTAAGACCGCATTTTTGCATTTTTGCATGTGAAATTTCTTATTCTCAAAAAAGTAATATCTTATTCGCGAAAGTGTAAATATGGTCACGTGACCCTAAAATGTATGAAGAAGTAGAACTGTATGAAGAAGACGCTCACGTGTGAGAAAAAGGCTTAAAACAGGTCAATAGTTGACAAACTTTTTAAAATACACATAGCTGAAATCAAAGGAGGTGTGGAGTGCTGTGTATACAGGTGTAAGAGCTAATATGCGGGTGTGCGGGCATGAACACTGCCATGGATCAAAGCAGAATGCTCTCATATATTGCTCTAATATGGTCAATTTCAGTAAAAATATCGGTAAAAAAAAAAAGTGCTTTTTGGTCATCCCCATAACACAATTTTGCGGTCCAAAGGGTGGGTTCATATTAAGCGGAAGCACATTCAAATGAAGCACATATTAACGCTATTCTGCTGTATTTGTGTACATGAGCAGAATGATGTTCACTTTTTTAACCTATAAATGATTACAGGGCTGAATATCTGTGTTAGATGATGCCAGAGTGTCAAATAAAGAGATTAGTGCATGTGTAAGTTTTCCTCTGATCTGTTTGATCGAGCTGAAAACATAAGCTTTTGCCAATTATTTGGGCACTCTTTGAGTTCTTTGTAGTCGATCTGGTGTGCTTAATGTTCTTTGTCATTACTGTCATTAAATTTCTATGTCATGTTTTTCCCAATTTCATTTATGGTTTTATGTTCCCAGATAATAGCTCCAGGTCAAAGTCTATATATTACAGCAATAATGTCCAGGGTGAGGGGAGCAGGACGTGCTAAATGGGACTGAGAGGATGCAGGAGATGTACAAAGACTGCTGAGAGAGATATAAAGACTACATACTAAACTGAATGTAAACCAGAGAGAGAGAGAGAGAGAGAGAGAGAGAGAGAGAGAGAGGGAGAGAGAGCAGTGAAAGTAATGTGTAATGCCAGCCTTGGGGGTTCTGCCAGATTGGTTAGTTTCTGTAATGGGGGACCTTTAAGCTCAAAAGACTCCAACCTGCTACTTCACTCTTATATATTCATCTGCAGTAGCTTATGAGTCATTTAAAGGTTTATAGAAGTGAATTATCAGGTTTTAAAAGTCTATAGCAGTCATAGGGGTAGTCCATTAACCTTGGGACCTGAAAGCCGACAGCACCGTTCCTATCCAAACAATCTGGAACGATTCCATTCACACTGTCCCTGTACCAGATCACTGTGAAGTAATATCCATAAAGTGGATCAGTCAGAATCTTGGAAGGAATGCATGGCCAAAAAAATCTGTGAATTTATTTATTCATTCATTCAAATTCAACTTCTTCATAAAATGTATCATATAGGTTTAGATCTGGTACAATTAATGACGTTTCAACACACTGTGTGTGTGTGTGTGTGTGTGTGTGTGTGTGTTACCTCCCCTTATAGTTAAGAAAGAACTAAAAACAAAGATAAAAATCCCTTTGAGCATCTTACACTTGGTTTGCCACCCCACCCTTGACTACTGCCCCTGTGTTGCATTGAGAATCTTGAAGGGCAGAGAAATCAATGTTATTTACTTCACCTGTCAGTGCTAATGATGTTTTTATTGCTATGGCTGATTGGTGCAATTGTCTAAATTACTGTTGAATTCTTGTCATTAGGTTGTCACATACCCTTTTTATTAATATAAATATTTATCATGGCTTTACACTGGGGCACTGGATCTGCGATTTCTGCAATTCAAAAAGGCATGAAGCTCCACGATTTATGTCCACGCTTGCAACACGATTGGAGGATAAAAAGAAGGCAGGGTGCATTCAAGAGATGAAGAAGTCCTGTTTCCAAGTTCATCAAGATCCCCTATGATGGCGCATCAAGGACTGTTAAGCTCTGTTAAGGTCTATTAAGCTCTATTGCGCTTTACTACGATTCCCACGTTCTATCACAATTTGCGTGAAATCATAATATATCGTAATAATTGCGGCGAAATTTTTGAAAGACAAACATTTTGTCACGATCAGTGCGATCTTCATGAATCCACCATGTTTCCTTGAGATCATCATGATTCGGTCCTATGATCTCCCTATGCTAATCACGATTCTCTCAAATCGTGGATATCACGGACATTGTGCCCCAGTGTTTGGCACTGCCTAAAAGTGAAGCTTCAAAAATGTTTGCATTTATTTTCAGTAAAAAAAAAAAAACAGCCAAAATATAACTTATTGTATTTTCAATGGTATTTGAAAACTCCTTTCTCTTAAAGAAGAAAAGCTGTTCTAAGTATAAGTGCACTCCTGGTATTTTTCCCACCATTATTTTTTCATTTATCGGGTTGCCTGTGTGAGCACGTGAGCATGGATGTGACAACAAAATTGAGCTCATTGATTTAGGTCATTTGCTTAAGTGTCAGCTATGCCATCCTCAATAAATGCAGTACACAATTAAAGGAAATGGTGTTTCTCGTCAACACAACGTGCAAGCAATATACAGCATACAGTACACTGTGCTGACAGTACATAAAAAATGCATGATTAAAAAAACAAAAAAGAAAGAAGCATGTAGTGAGGAGGGTATGAAGAGGCAGTAGAGCCAACAGCAAAAATCATCACTTTTATATATGATTATATAGTAATCATAAGGACATATCAGCAACAAGAATGGGAATTTAGTATCAAGCATAAGGCAGGGGTCTTCAATCTTATCCACAAAGGGCTAAAGTGGCTGCAGGGTTTAATTCAAACCAAAGAGAAGCCACACCCGATTCCACTTATTTAATCACTTCATCTTGGTTTGCAATCAGCTATCCAATGTAACTCCTATTTGGCTGGAATGAAAGCCTACAGCCACTCCAACCTTTTGTGGAGAAGATTGAAGACCCCTGGTATGCAGTAAGGGTCAGAATAGTAACTTGAGAGGAATAAAGTTTAAAAGACAGTGAAGTACCTTAATGACTGGTCTGCTGTAAAGTCACTGGACTGCAATAAGGAACGTGACATGCATCAATATTGATTTCAGTTGTCTGTGCTGCAGTGCGGATGGCGTTACTTTGTGATGTATGTGGGGTGGTGGGGGTTCAGTGCTCAGGAGTCTTGACAGCCAAAGGGCAATAGCTGTTACCCATCCTAGCAGAACAGATGTTGCAGAACCATCTTCCGGATAGCACAGGGGCAAATGGTTGGTGGGAGGGGTGGGAGGTATCACCCATGATGCTGAAGACATTATGGATGCTGTGTGAATGGAAAGTAGAGGGTAGAGGAAGACTGATGATGTATTCAGTTGTCAGGACACTATCCTTCTAGGATCTTGTGGCCAGAGATGTTGTAATTCCCAAACCAGACAGTGATGCAGTGGGTCAGGGGACTCTCTTTTGGTGCCTCTCTAGAATGTGGTACAGGCAGGGAGCTGGTGTGGAAGGTTAGTGAGCTGGTGTTGGTTGTCAAGGTGAGGTCTTCAGTGATGTGAACCTCAAGGCATGTGGTGTAGTGCTCATCACTCTCTTCATTGTGCAGCTGACTGTGACATGTCATATGTTTGGTCAACCTACGAGACAGATTGTTGTTCTGGCACCACTGCATGAGCAGATCCACCTCCTGTCTGTATGAAGTCTCATCGCTGGTCACTGATTAGGCTGACCACTGTGGTGTTCTCAGGGAAATTGATTATGTGGTTTGAGCTGGATCTAGCAGTGCAGTCGTAAGTTACTTATTTATGTTATGTTATTTCTCTTGTAGCTGCAACTTGGTGTGTGCTACTGAATAGTATCAACTAAAAAGGAGAAATCCATCCATTCAATTCTACGAAAGTGCTTGACTTAATGACTAACATTTTGGTACTGCTGGTTTCCTGATTAGCACTGTGGTGTAGTGGTTAGCAAGTCTGCCTCACAGTAAGAAGGTCCTGGGTTCCTCAGCAAGGGTTTTTCTGTGAGGAGTTTGCATGTTCTCCTGGTACTTGCGTGGGTTTACTCCAGAAAATCCAGTTTCCTCCCACGGTACAAATACATGTATATTAGGCTAATTGGCAGTTCCAAATTACCCCTAGGTGTGAGTTTATATGGTTGTGTGTGTTGGCCCACTGATGGACTTGCCGAACTATTTAATCCTCCTAGGGTTGCAGGATTAAATAGTCGGCCAACTCTGGGAGAAGGTGTGGTACACCCTGAACAGCTCGGCAATTAATCGCAAGGCCAACACAAACACAACCATTAATACTTACACCTAGGGGCAATCTGGAACAGCCAATAAGCCTAATGTGCATGTCTTTGGATTGTGGGAGGAAACCAGAGAACTCCCACACAAACACAGGGAGAAAACATGCAAACTTTACATTACAATTATCTTACAATTTATAATTTGATCCACTGAACAATTGAGGGTTAAGGGCCTTGCTCAAGGGCCCAACAGTGGTGACAGTTGGGAGTGATACCCTTGCCAACCATGAGGCTTGTGATAGAACCTTCTTGCAGTGAGGCGAGAATGCTAACCACCACTCAACCATTCTTCCACAAAAGATCTACTATAGCACAAACTTCTGAATGCCACCATCATAGAAAGGTCAGTTCAGTTGTGCTAATATTATGGCTTACCTTTGTAAAAGCACCATAATACAGATGAGTAATTTTTTTTGTCTCAACAAATCAAAAGTATGCAGTGTATAATTTGATCTCTTCCATGTTCCACTACCTGGTCCCTTCCATTGCACCACAATTACACTATATTAAAATTGTATTTAATATATTTACACAAAGTACATTGCAGCTTATGTATAAAGATTAGAAATCCTCTGGAAGGCAGTTGTGATGGTGGGTGAACTCTTTGGGAAATATACAAACAAAGGCTTAATAAAACCACCGTTAAATGTCTTATGGGTTTAGTTATATACTGTATCATTAAGGCTTAAAACTCAATTTAGAGGCATTAATTCAAGTAAGTATTCTCACTGGAGTCTTACCATGTTAACTCATGAACACACTATCATACAGATTTACTATTCCCCTCCCCATCTGTATTCCCTGAGTGGACGTCATTGGAGATATAAGCACTGATGCAGGATTCTGCCCTTGACAGAATCACGTATTTCTTCTATTTTTGACCTCTGGCACCAAGTGCTCAGTGGGGATTTAATGACTGTGTCTCTAACTGCTGTTGCATATGTGTGCTAGGTGGGAATAAACATCAAGTTAATCTTATGAGAGAATTCCACAGTGATAACACGTTTTAAGTGCTGAAGTCTTCTACGCTTTGTGGTGCATATAATCCCTGATGTGAGAACAACCTGCAGGGGGTTTCCATTTACATATATTTACTTAATTTTTTCCTGTCTTTTACCTATTTCTTCATACCGTGAATCATCTGGATGATGGTGTAGTGTAGAAAGTTAACTGGAAGCATTCCCAGTTTTCCGAAACTTCAAAGGTTAGTATTTTGTGAGAGAGGCAAATTTGAGAAGTATACACTGCCTGGCCAAAGAAGGCTCACACTATATTATTTTGTTGGACCACCTTTAACCTTAATTTCAGCAATTAATTGCTGTGGCATTGTTCTTCAGTTGGTCAGGTGGAGGCTCAGCAGAATTTTCTGGCAGTAAAATTAAGTTGGCTGGTGACCAGAATGTACTGAATGATCAGGTTATCCCATCAATGGACTTTTTCTTCCCTGATGGGTGGGATATAAAATTGTGGTTCAAATAGTGAAAGAGTGCACATCAACATGGTGCATGACAATCAACCTGGAGATCGCAGGTTTGAATCCAGGTTGATGCCACAGCCATCTGCCACCAGGAGCCCATGGTGAGCTAATTGGCTGAGACCTCACAGGAGGGAGGGATGGCATACCCTCCCCTGTCACTCACAGTGATCACCCACCAGTTAATGGGTGTCTGTGAGCTCATTCGTACAAGGGGAGTGGATAGCAGGCACCTACCTGCCTAGTGGTGGTTGTATGTTGCCTCAGTTTGGCAAAACAATCCCATGGTGATAATGTATTGTAAACTTTGTACTTTTTGCTTGCACATATAGTGTGCGCACAGGCATAATGAATGCTCTTACATCTACTACCTGTAAAAATGTGCTTGAGGGATTTCATAACTAAAGTGTGATTTGAAACTGTTAAGTTTAATATTTGTTTGTTTGGTCAATTTAAACAATGACTCTAAGAAAATGTTCATTATATACTGTACGTGTGTGTGTGTGTGTGTGTGTGTGTGTGTGTGTGTGTGTGTGTGTGTTAAGCATAATCAGGCTTATTGTCTCATTTTACAGGGTATTATTTTTGAAAATAGCTGCATTTTGCTCTGAAGTAAGAGTAAGTAACAGAATTGAAAGTAACAGGAGGATGGGCTTTGATTTATGGTATGATTCACAAATGCAAGAAAAAAAAAAGAAAAGAAAAAAAATACATTAAAAACATTGAACCAGCATTCATAGTAATGGCCTGAAGAAGAATGTAAACTTTCCTTTCTCCCGCAATTTTTAAGAAAATTGAAATAATACAAATTCCTGTTAAGCACATTTTTTTAAATGCTTCAAATATTGAAAAAAGCTGTATATCTTCAGCTGAGAGGGTTGTGTGTATGTTCATATACCCTGTAATGGATTGCTCATGGGGGAAATAATCTAAATGGAAAATTTTAACACTGAAGCATGAACAAAGAATAAGCATTTTAATTATCCTATTCCTAAGTAAAGTGTTGCTACATGGGGCACAAATGGGACTGTAGATTCATAAATAGAGAGCTTAAAACAGTATATGTAACAACATTTTTATCTTTTTTAATTCTTATTTAATTAGTACTTTTATCTAATGGGTTCAGGGGGCAGCGGTGGCCCGGTGGTTAAGGTGCTAGCTTACTAATCCGAAGGTCAGGGATTCAAGCCCCACTATCACCAAGTTGTTACTGCTTACCCCGAGTGCAGTTAAATGGGTTATCAAAGGCTAGCCATGTCTCTCACTATCTGTGAATATAGAGGCATGTAAAACAATCATTGCTGTCGTGTGTAAAGAGTAGGCCATTGGATTGTCATCAGTGTGTTTCTGCCCTGCGATGGCCTTGCGAGCTGTCCAGGGTGTACCCTGCCCTTACCAAGAGATGGCTGAGATGGGTGCCAGCCTCTCTCGCGACCCTCATTAGGATTATGTTTTTCAGAAAATAAATCAATGATTGTGGGTTAGGTTTTTGCAAATCAGATAAAACAATCTTTGTAAAACTAGTAAAAATGTGAGTCATCATTTAAATCTAGTAAATATGTCGGCAATGTCTGTGCACTGTAACTAGGATGACCATTTTACAGAAGCAGCCAATACACAAGCATGCGGACGGAAAAAAAAATTGTGATTTAGTGTGATGCATTTGGATCAAAAGTGTTAAGCCATGATAATGCTTTAAGTGAAATCTGGGCAAAATATTTCTTCATTCTGTCACCAAACATAGAGAGGTGAAAGCATACAAAGAGACGGCAACTCAGCAGAGTTATTTTTGCCAGCATTTTCGTCTGTTTTTCTTTGTGTGCACTGAGCTGCTTGGCCCTTTGGGGAGGAGGGATGTGGAGTAGGCGGGAAACTGCTGCTGACTGCAAATGAGAACAGCAGCCTTCAATCCGATCCCATCAGTAGCATACTATAAACACTTTTCCCCAGACATAAAACTGAAACATGTCATGAAGAGCATGATGTACACTTCTATAATGCACATGGCAGTGGACATTAATAAAGAATATTGTAGTGCATCTAAGATACCTTAAATTATAAATGATGTGGAACAAGGAGATTCGCTGGACTAAAACCAGAGCATTGGACTCTGCTTCATCTAACACAACACCATGGCTTCATGTTACAGTTCCCTAAATTTAAGGCATTAATTAACAAGGTCTGTAGAACACATAACAAATGTGGAAATCATACAAGAAAGTAAATAGTTGAAAATTTTAAAGTATAGGCAAATTGTCCATAGGCTATGAAGTCAATTTAATTGTCATTATTAATTAATCCATTTTTACCAACCTAAAGAAAGTTAAGCTAAACCCATGATTTGTATATTTGGTTTATTTGTTTGCTGTTTCTTTTAGAGATAGGGCAAAAGATTAGATTATGGAGATGATCTCAACCAAATCTAGTTCCAGGATTTTTTATTTTTTATTTTATTTTATTATTATTATTATTTTTTAAATATTATTTAACATTGTGAGATTTGATGATTTTTGATATTCTGGTTCACATGGAGGATTGCTGTGCTTGGCCATTACCTGCTGCATATTTCAGATTTATCATTTCCCTTAGACTAAAATGTCACATTTAAATAGTTACATCAAGGGTTTCATTTATCATTCATGCATTAACACTATTTTGGAAGTATATCAATAAAATTAACCTTTTATAGGGATATCCTGCACCATATATGGCAATGTGGTATATTTCATTAGATACAAACATTGTTTTTGTGACTATAACCCTAAAATCACCATTTCAAATGGATAATGTTAACCATTTATGGTTATTTTGGGTGGATCTTTAAATAAATAGGGTGGTTTCCTAAAATGATCCTAAAATCACCCTTAAAAAAGGAAGAATACCCTTTTGACAAGTTGGTGGCAGTTATTCATGTAAATGAAATATTTGTGTATATAGCCTTAAAATCACCCTTTTAAAGGAAAGATGTTTACCATGTATGAAAATTTGGGGTTGCTCTTTTTGCAAGGACATCTTTAAGCCATTACATCTCTACTTTAATGAAAAAAAAAATCAACATACATTTTATTTGGTGACTTTTTGGTATTTTTTCTTTTAAAATTCATACGGGTTAAATGGGTTAAGTTTTATTATTATGAACTCTTGTCTGATTTTCCAGTTCCTTCAATCAGTACCTTCCTTTCTTCCTTCCTTCCTTATTTATTTATTTATTTATTTATTCAGCTAGCTAGCTAGCAGCAATGTGTCCAGGCTTTAAGGGTTTTATGGGAAGCATTATGCATTTCTCTATTGTCCTCATGGGGAATCTTTAACAGTTCTATTGTCCTCATGTAGAATTGTACTACTGATTGGGTTCCGAACACACATCTCCACAGCCCTGGTTCTGTAGATTTTAGTGTTTAGTGTTTGCAACAAGTTTATTTACAATTCAGCTATCAGTTGATGTGAGATTAATACAGCAGGCAAAAGACAAATGTGCAGAATAGAGGGTTCTCCAAGATCTGGGTTGAGAATATGGGAATCAGAAAGGGTTCTCAAGAAGATCCGTTTCTGTAGAAACCTAAAAACCTTTAACTATAAGGGAGCCCTTGTAAACACCCAAATCCCCCAACCCACCAAATAGTGTGCAGTATAATCATGCTGTGAATCTTCACTCTACCTCAGAGCCCATCTAAAAGACTGCAGGGGATCCTGTATCCACATTACAGTGACCGTAAATCTAACCCAGTTTTGTCTTTTAGGTTTTTGTGAAATGAATTAGAATTTTTTTCTTAGTACTTGAGTGATTGGACACAATTCTTCATAGTTAAGATTAACATCATTTTCATCCTACTAAAAATCATTTAGTGTCCTTTGTGCTTTGTGAAGAGGGAGAGGGTCAACCCCAGAAGAAACTATTCCAATAAGGATAAACATGGTTCATCAGAGGATAATAATGATCTAACTGATAAGCTTTGACACTACACTGACACTACGCTGTAATGGGAAAAGGTTTTTTCTTTAATATGTCATCTGGCTGTATATGTACACAGAGCTTTTACACTATAGACAGAATGGCTCAATAACCCAAAATGACAAAACAGTTACAGACAATATTATACACATATTGATCTTTATATTTCTTTGGCCTGGAATGGATGCTTACAATTCTGCCACATCAAACTCATAATAAAATGACTAGCTTATATGCCAGAATGAATCTGAATACTGGACTATGTGAGTGTCTCTTAAATTCCCTTTTTTGCCGAAACTTGGGAGGCACACTGTTGTATAAATTGATCTTGTGTGATATATCTTCATCACCTGAACTTAGTTATGCTATTGTGGCTAAAAGGGTAAAAAATATTTCCTATACACATACACAATTTCCTCTGAGATGTATAAATTATTGTGATTCTGATTCTGATACAGTAACTATTGTTCACTGTACAACAGAACCTATTGAAATTTGGAGTAAAGCCTTTCCAGAAGAGTAGAAATTATTATAACAGCAGTAACCATCTTTATAATAACGGCCATGTATTTGTTTATTTATTTATTTATTTTCGAATAGAATGTTGAATAAGCACACAGTGAAGTGGTGGTCAGGTTCACATTCTTTTGGCCATATGGTATATGTGTCTAAACGCAACCATTTTGACTGGGATTATCTATAGATATCCATTAAAAATAAATAAATAAATAAATAAATAAATCTGGTTGAGTGTGATCCAGGTTATAGATGAGGTCAGGTTGACTACAATAATCAGAAAAAAATGGTCCCAAGGGGATGATGTTACAACTTCTAAATACTTATACTTATAGGTCTTCATCAAGTAGGCATGTTTCCCCACTGCATAAAAAAAAAAAAAAAAAAAAAAAAAAAAAAAATGCTGCGAAACTTACCCAGTAATATGGGGAGGCTCGGTGGTCAGAAGAACCAGTGGTGGTTTGTCTCTCTCAATGAGCCATACTTTGTAGTGCCCTTTTTGCCTGGGGTGCAGAAATACAGTCACGTCCAACCCACAGGGTCGATGGATAGAGCGAAGCCATGGACTGAGAACCCACGGTCCTCCCACAGCTGAGCCACTCACTAACACAAAGCGACCTGAAAACAAAACAGGCAAGTGTTAACTGAATGCTCTTATTAGTGTTGATAACAGATTTTATTGTTTTGTTAAGGATCAATTTGTTTGCTGGAGGCATCTCAAGAGAATACCTGAGTCTGGACTACTGGTGCATCCACATATGAATCCTGACCAAAATATGTGCATATAGGCAAAGACATAACTTGGGGGCAAATAACAAAACCACAAAAGAAATAATGAAAGAGAGGGAAGAAATCAAAGCTTTCTCTTGTGGGCTTTGATTTACAAATCTCTCTCTCTCTCTCTCTCTCTCTCTCTCTCTCTCTCTCTGATATTTCCAGCTCTTTCAATCAGTAACTTTTTTTTTTTTTTTTTAAACAGAGAGCAGGGGGAAGAAAAAAGGCAAAAGGGCAGCAAGGCATTCTTTTGAAGAGAAGAGAAAGAGGAGGAATAGAAACATCACTAGAGACAAGAAATATCCAAACGCCCCATTTTCAGTACACTGTGTATTATTTGATTTTTTTGCTCCATCAACAGACTTATCAATCATAGCAGAAATGCTTTTTTTCCCTTCTTTCAACAAAATCAACATTCAGTCTTCTAAAAGTTTAAACACTTTAGTTTTTCATTTATATTTTACTTCAATTTAACTGGTTTCCTCCCACCTCCCAGGAAACATGCCAGCAGGTGGATTGGATGATCTAAAGTGCCCATTGGTGTGATATTAGCTTATATTTGCATAAACCACACAGAAATGCAAAAATAAAAATTAGAATCCAGTGGATTATGAGCATAATAACTACCTACAGTGAATACATGTACATTAGCTCAAATGGTTACTCTAAATTTACCCGAGGTGTGAATGGTTGTTTGCATCTGTGTTAGCCCTGAGATCAACTGGCAAGCTGTTCTGAGTATCTCCTACCTCTTCCCCAATGTCAGCTGGGATTGGCTCCAGCTCCCCCCACAACCCTGACAGATAAACAGAAAATAATGGCAGGATGGACATCCAGTTTATCGGTTTGTAATATGACTAACAATTTAACTTTCCTACACCTGCTGTTTTTGTGAACATGTACATACTGAGACGCCTGAGACTTGAACCCAGGACCTTCTTGCTGTGAGGCAGACGTGCTTACCACTATGCCACCGTTCCACCCAGTTGTCATTTAATTTTGGACAATTTCTTCTGCCAGGTCATCTTTAATTCCCCAAGGTTATGCACCTATAATGGACTCGGTTCGAATTTATAAAATCCCCCACAAATTATGAGGGTAATTTAAAAAAAAATCGGCTAAAATGTGGGTAATATATCGGATAGCTCATGTTTCTGAGTTATTATTATTATTGTTTGTTTACTGAAATGTCCATCATCTCCCCAGATTTAGTTTCTGGGGTTAAGAGATTAAATTTTTTTAATACAATGCCAAAAAGATTCAATAAAATACAATAAATAAATACTAAATTTGAAGAGAATTTGACTTAATATAAAGGAAAATTTTAATTATTTTGTTCCAGTCCAGAAATAGGTTTAATAAAATTAGATTTAGTGTCGTGTAATCCTCTGAGAGCAAATGTAACATTAATTCGACTGTATTCATGATATTCTAAATTGCTGTCATTTATTA
>JAQMYF010000023.1:45127375-45143277 GCA_030014195.1 Neosilurus mollespiculum
AATATGAATAAGGGCAAAAGATAAGAAGAGCCAACTTTGTCTGATTACTCACTTGTGCAATAACAGTTGTTTTCCCTGTCGATTTGCTTGCATCCTGTTTGCATAGATACAGTAAATAAGCTACCCTTCAAAATATACAGTGTGAGAATATACTACATGGGAATGGCACAATCTGATTGGTTTACTATCTACAGTATTGGTCATCCTTACAGCATAATACTCATTCATTCATTTTCTGAACCGCTTAATCATAATTAGGATCACAGGGAGGCCGGCACCCATCTCAGGTGACTCTGGGCGAGGGCAGAGTACACACCCTGGACAGCTCACCAGGCCATCGCAGGGCAGAAACATGCTAACGGCTATGCAGCCTACTTTTGACGAAAATCAGCAATGTTTTTTACATGCCTCTCACCATAGACAGTGAGAGACATGGCCGGCTTTTGATAACACATTTAGCTGCACTGGGGTGACAGCAGTGACAACCCGTTGATAGTGGTGCTTGAACCCCCGACCATGGGATCAGTAATCCAGCACCCTATCACTGGGCCACCACTACCCCCACAGCATAATACTGTGTAATGTAATATTTTTAAGTTAAACAGAGCTTATTTTAACATTGCTAACTAAAAAAAGCACTACATTGGGCAATATTTTCCCATGAATTACTAGCAGAGGCTGAACCAATGCAGAACAACCATTTTTTCCTGAAAGTGACGTGAACTCGTTGGGCTGGGTTGTCCACTGCAAGTAAACAAGCAGATCTATTCAGCGAGGGACATTTTAGGTAATAAAACTTCCCGCATACTAAAGGCTGGTTCTTTTTGGGGAGGCGCTGCTCTCGTCTGTTATTATTCTCTGACTTTTTTCTAGGAACAGTGTCTGGTATTAGACATAAAATCTTGGACTTTGTGCCAAGTACTTCTTTTTAAAGAGCTAGTATTAGAAATTCACCACAGGTACCCTTTAATGGACATTATTCCAAGTGGACAATGCCTGAATTAAAACAACATAGATTTACGATTTGTGGCGTTCACTTGGAGAAGGGACCATCACACTACAAAGCATCATCACGCTTTAAAAATGGAAAAATAAAATATAAAAATCTCAACTTTTGTTGTGTTTTCATGTAGTATATATGAAAAATCTGAAGGAGTTAAAAAACACAGATACACAGTTACAGATCAAAGAGCTCACTTGCCTGTGGTTTTTAAAATGTGTAAAAAAAATGAATGATGAAAATCTATTTTTGGTTGCATTATGTTCCTGTGGTGTAGTATAGACTAAAGCAATCATTTGTGTCAGGCTCAGTGGATGTTGCTGAATTGAATAGTCCTAGATTATTCAGCAACATCCACCTCGACATCGGCAAATAATTGTCTCCTGCATAAGCTCACACACATTCTATCTCTCTAACAAACACGCACAGGCTAAGACTGAGGACATCCCTGAAGTGCATGCTCTGCTCCAAGAACAATTTGTCCTGCTATCTGGTAATTATCTGAAAGCATGCCATCCTACTGTGTCTCTAACAACATTTGAACTTAAAAGTTGGTAAATAAAGATTTTCCCTCCACTTTTAATGACTTTTTTTTCTTTCAAATTAGGATTTAATTTATCCAATTTCAGTCCTATTCTTCTCACTTCCATTCTTGGGAATATTTCATACTGTCTGCTATTTGCATGTGTGTGTGTGTGTGTGTGTGTGTGTGTGTGTGTGTGTGTGTTCTTTAGTAAATATTATTAAATTCAGTGAAGGAGTACACTAAATTAAGAAATTTCCAGGGTTTAATTAGGGAACTTTAGGGTTTTAGCCATGTTTGTTTTCTTTTCTTTTTTTTTTTTTCTAATTTAAATATTTTTATTTGTTATTTTGGCTTTTGCTAGTAACCTTACCAGCCACTTTAATAAGAACATCTGTATATCTGCTCATTTAAGGAATTAGCCAATTAATCAATTATATGGTGCAGCAACAGCAGTGTTTTAAATAAAACCTTACAAATACAGATGAAGGACCTTAATTTAGCATTAATATAAAACATCAAATGCTCTGTGACAGACTGGCAAACTGTTATCACCCAAAGGAAGCTAGATCGATGGAGAAGTGGGTGGGTCGGCGGGTGGATGGATAGATGGGTAGATGGATGTATGGAGCGGTTGACAGCTGGATGGGTGGGTGGGTGAATGGTTAGATGGATGGATGGATGGGTGGGTGGATGGGTAGATGGATGGATGGATGGGTGAAAGGATGAATAGTGTGAGGAATCTCAATGCCATTAAAGATGGCATGATTGTTGATGCCAGACTGGGTTGATATGAGTATGCATGAAATTTCTTATCTCCTGTAATATTCATGCATGGAAGTCTCAAAAGTTGTTCTACAAGAACAAATGGCACATTGATGCCAAAGACCAGACGGGCAGTACAACAGTGTTAAGCAGAAAGGCATCTCAAAAGGTACAGACTGAACTCTGAGACAGACGGGCTACAAAAGCAAAAGACCATATCAGGCTCCATTTTTTACATCCAAGAACAGGAATCTGAGACTACACTGGGCATATTCTCACTGAAACTGGACAGGTAAAAGATGAGGAAAATATTTCCTCATCCAATCACTTCCAGTTACTGCTGTGGCAGGCATATGGTGTGGTCAGAATTTGGCATTTTCGAATTGAATCCAATCAACACAACCTGCCTTGTGACAGCAGTTCAGGTTGGTGGTGGTGGTGTAATAGAGTAGGAAATGTTTTCTTGGAACACCTACTTGGCAAAAAATGTCAATCCAGCTTTGTCTGAATGCCACAGCATAGCTGAATATGGTTGCTGACCATGCACAAAATATTTCTTAATCAACACAGTATACCCCATCTTAAAATGATTACTACTAGCACAAAAATGCACCATGTCGGAAATCACATGTTGTTTCAAAGACTTCAGTGTACTTAAATAGCCTCCAAAGACAACGGATGAATGGATAGCACTAGATAGATTAAAAAGATGTACATCACATGATAATTGTTGATTTTTTTTTTCAACACAAAAGCAAGTTTCTTCTTGTCACCATCACCACAGTGTTGCTCATAAGAGATGTATAGGATTTATAGAGAAATGTTTGAATTCACTCACTCACTCACTCACTCACTCATTCACTCACTCACTCACTCACTCACTCACTCATTTGCCAAACCATTTAATCTTACTAGGGTTGCAAGAAGGCTGAACCAAGGCCAACACACACTCACAACCATTCAGTCATGCACACACCTAGGGTCAATTTGGAACAGCCAATTAGCCTAGTGTGCATGTGAGTGTGCATGGGAAGAAACCGGAATACCCAGAGGAAACCCATACATGCATGAGGAGAACATGCATACTCCACATATAAACACCCATGCTGAGCCCAGGAACTTCTTGCTGTGAGGCGGACGTGCTAACCTCTACACCACTGTGCCACCCATATGCTTAAACTCTTTTCCAAATTTGTTTTACTATGTTAAGCTGCTTTGTGACAAAGTCAGTTGTAAAGGCTTTATACAAATACAACTCAATTGAAATTGAATTCAAACATTTTATCCATGCTGGTACGATGCCTACAGATAAAGGTGGTACACTCCAATTTTTTTTTTTTAACATAATATATGAAAAAATAAATCAATAATTTAATAATAATAATAATAATAATAATAATAATAATAATAATAATAATAATAATAATAAACAGATCACTCCATGAAAACGTATGTGCACCCTTACATAAGATTATTTTATTCCTCAAAGAGGGAATTTCACTAAAGAAGCACACAAAAGTTAGAGGTATACTAAAAGTAATTTGTTGCATCATTTTCTGAACCACTTTTCCCTTTATTTGAGGGAGCTGGAGCTCACCCCAGCCAACTCCGAACAAAGGCAGGGTTCACCCTGAACATCTCTCCAGACCACTGCAGGGCTACCTCTGACACACACACACACACACACACACACAAACGCACATGCACACGCACAGTATTTTGTCCTAAAATTTTAATTTAACAATTTGGTAAATGCAGAGACTTTGACATGATACCATGGTTTACTATCACCATTCAGAATACATTTAAGACCCATTTAAGAGACATACATTTTGTTTTCTTTTTTTTTTTTTTTTTTCTAAGGTAAAATATAGTTTTTAATTTAAGGAACAAAAAGAGTTCCTGCATCTATTCTTATTCATGCCTGCCTTTTCTGTAAATATTTAAAAATACACATTGCAAAAAAAGTATTATCCTTTTTGCAGTTAAAGTTACAAAATTACTTCACTCTCTGCTCGGCCTGTCATTTATGTCCATTTCTTTCTTCTCAAGCCTGCATGCATGTCCAGGCTCACACTGTGTGATCTCAAACAGAGGCTGACTGATAGTTAATGGTAATGAACGGAGCGCCTGCCGCTGCTCATTTAAGGCTAATGCCATTAGAAAAGATGCATAGCAATGCTAGCTGATGAAATTAGTCCTGCTGTTCTGAGCTAAAGCAGCAACGCTTTAAATGAACACAACCAGATTACCACACACAGCTCCGTACTGACAGCCTCATCAGTACACATCAGGAACCACTGCATAAAAGTTGGAGACAAACACCATACCGTGGGTGTGTCACAATGCTTTTCACTATCCACTGCATGTATAGAAGCATAGAAAGGTATGACAATGGAGCAACTTTTTAATTAATAGACAATTTCCTAAAAACAGTTGTTAAATAGACACTCAAACATATCATTTAATGAAAAAAACTAAAACAAACAAACACAAAAAGACTATTTGAGAAGTAATTTTGCAATTATGAATTGCTATTCAAAACATTTATTTTGCTATAAACTAAAATTGGGGTCGGTGGTGTAGTGGTTAGAGTGCTGGGCTCATGATCAGGAAGTCGTGGGTTCAAATTCCTGTTAGCCCCCAATGTACTAAGACCCTTGGGTAAAGTCTTAACCACAAGTGTGCCTTTGTCCACCCAAAAGTATAAATGAATACCAGTAAAAAATACTGCAAAGGTAACCTGCAATGGACTAGTGTCCCATCCAGGAGGAGTTGAACTCCTAGATGATTCACATTATGGAAACCAGGGATGAGCTACGGCCTTATGAGCCAGTAGGCTCGGGAGATAATGCTCAACAGAAATTAAAACTATACATCAAAAAGAATACATTACAAGTACACATTATTCTATGTTGTACACATTATACAAGTACACATTATTATATTGTTAAGATTTCCTCCATCAACCCCAACCCAATCCCTGTCACTCCCCTTTCTGTGGAGCAATTGTTTTTAAAGAAAAATTCAGAATCCACTAAAAGCAGAATCAAATAGAAATAAATTAGCCCAGATATAAAATAACTTGGAAAAGTGACAAAAGCAAAATTGCAACTAAAATTCCAATGGTCTCGGTAAGGTGATGCAACAGTACAAGGCACCAGAAATCTCTAAAAATAAATCTCATTCTTCCAAATGACATTCCCTCTGTTGGTGTTCTGAAGGTGGTGTTGAGGACCATTGTCTACCACCTGACTCCAAAATCTCCCACACCTGCTCAGTTTGGTTTAACATGTTCATCCTCATCAAACAATTCACTAATCCCACATACCCTATGGATGGGGGGTGGAGTTAGGTCTCATCACAGGATATGATTTTTTTTATGATTTGCAGTAATGCTTCCCTCTACAGGCTGATTTTTATTTCTGTGTTGAATCTACAACAAAGGTAACAATATTTGTATGTAAAATGTACATCCTCTAGACACTGTCACAGGAGACCCACCAGTATTTACTGCAATTACACACAGAATAAGAGCAACTTCTGTTTCAGTGTCAGAATAATAAACAGAAAATGACTTGGACAGAAGGTGGCTTTGAAACAAATTTACTAGTGGAAAAGGAACATTACACAATAAATAATAAACCAAATGAATTCTTACTGAAAACTTTTTTTCTGACATGTTTTAACTTGTCTGTAAGCAGCATTATGAGCTGCTCGAAGAGCTGCAGGGTAAATAGTGTTAAATCCACGGGAGTTAGGTGCAACATTAAAATGGCCGTTATAATGATCTGCAGCCTCGCTAGAGCCTCACACTTAAGCTATTTATAATAACACACTATCATGATAATACATTTTCAATTTTCATAAAGAAAGGTGGAAAGGTGATGCTATTAAGCAAACCAATCGCAGTTTCCATTGCTGAAACATTTAGTTACATTTCTTATCAGGCAGGCTGTCATAGGGGATGGTGTAGGGTACACAGCTACACCATACTTTAGGTTCTAGATTTGACACACAAATATACACTGGCCTTAAGGTTGGCATAGACCCTTCTTTATTTAATCAATTGCATTATGTTACCCATTTTCAAATAAGTAATGTATAGATTTAGGCACTGCCTGAAAGAAGAGCTCCAGTAGATATCTCTATTGATAGGTGTTCAAGTCTGGGTTTGCTTTTCATTCTTTTCCCTTTAATAGCTTATTCTACTTTGATTTGAATCACCTGTCTTGTTAGTTTAAAGGGAAATTAAACCCAAACTTAATAAAGCTTGCATACATCATGCATCTTTGCCATTTTGACCACTATTGTTATTATTAAAAAAAAAAAAAAAAAAGAAATACATTTGCACATAAGAGGCGACATGTACTGCGAAAAGTCACACATGATTCATGTATATGCAACGGTAAATACATAAGTAATTTGTAAATAAATGGCAGTATATACCATTTGTTCCTATAAACGAGTGGACGCTTGGCTGAGGTATGTGAACGTAGGCTTGTATTATTTTAGATATTCCTATTTTTTTTTTTAATTGAAAAGTTAATTTGTTAATATCTGACTTGTTAGCTTAATATCTGTTATTTTTGCCATTATCTTTCCTTATATGAACTGATGAATTCATGTCCTATTCTTGTGAAATATACTTGTGAGAGTGAAAGAGCAGTCTTTTTAAACTGGCTAATGCAAACTATAAAACTAATTTCAGCAGGCTGCTATTTTGAAAAATTGTAAGTACTGCCTAATAATTTAAAAAAAAAAATATATATATATATATATATATATATGATTTTGTTGTTTGCTCCATAAACATTTATTTACTTGCAAGCCTATCTGCCTACCTGGGTTTGACTGTGTATTTTTTATTCTGTGCATGTCATATACAGGGGGTGTATAAGCCACTATTGTTTCAACTCACAGACACGGCAGCCTTAATGGGTTTCCTGTGTGTTGGGCACAGACACCAGCCGGACATGGACCAACCACCCTAGCCATATTTTGTGACTATGGTGCTTCGCTCGGGAGCTTCACTCTTATTCAATACAGTAAGGGTTGAAGTGTATATAATTTTTATTATGTCTATTTCATATTTCTTGGACATTTATGATTGCATATCATTTTGCTTTAAATGCCATACATATTGACATTTACATGCCTGTTTACAACAGACACTCAAATTACTATATTTTGCTAGGCTTCGCTCCAATTACTATGTTTACCATATATGTTCCAATTATTATGCATGACACTGTTGTGACTGGAGCAAATGAAATTATAAAGAAAATTGGAAAAGGGTTTGACCCCACTGTGGATTCATAGACCAGATGTTCAGTGTAGACCAATGCCAATTCTATTAAGTGCAGAGCCAAACTGCACACATGCCAATCTATGTTAGTAGCTGTTAAAATTTGGATCAAAATTGCTGTAACAAGTATAATGAACAAATGTGTACACTAATGTGGTGTAATCGATTATGCCATCATTTTCAGCAAAACAGATGATATGCATTATTAATGCAAATGTGATATGTTATCCGTACATCCTAAACTAAGCTCTGTACTTACAGAACATTGCTTTTCAACTACTGCTCAGTAAAAGTGCATCCTAAATACCATCAAGGTGCAAATAGACAACAGGTGAATTGGATATGTTGTGCCCAGAGAGAAAGAAAATCCTTGAATTTAATTAACTTCCAAAGATTCACATCATCAAAATGCAAACAGTGACCTAGCAGTATAACAAGGTACTGTTCAATTTATTTTTAATATTTATATTGTCTGTGGTAATGTTATAGAAGCCAATTGGGACTAATCAATATCTATAATTCTATTGACAGACTTTTAGGGCACATCCGACTTCCTATCATGATCCAAAAGAGACAGACCTTCTAGCTGTAAATGATACAACTTCATGTGCACTCATCAGAAAATAGATGGGTTATCTTGAAACACTAGAAATAATGGAAACATTAGCAAGAAAGTAAAAACTTTGTCCTAAGTGCTGTAGGTGTTCTAGCAGGACAAAGATCCAATGCATGCGTAGGTACTTTTAACAAAAAGGGACAGTGAGAATATTGGGCTGAACTTCTGACCCAGTAAAAATCTGCTGAAGTATATAACGGCTGAAATAAACCGATAACTAAGCTAGTATTGTGAGATAACCTTTTAGAGAAGGAAAAAGGTACCCCTAATTGACTTATGGAAATTGAAAGTCTTTAGCTTGTGTGTATGTAACTTTTGGCCTCAAGCCTTAATAAATTCCAGAACTGAACCAGATTTAACCAGCATGTAACAAACGATTGTTATCTACAGTATGTGTCATTACAAAGAGCTTATATAGGTGTCTTTCCTTGCTGCCAATACTGTGAGCCAGAGCCAGATGGAGCTGCTGGAGCAGACACAACACACACACATGAACTTGAGTTTGAACTTGTACGTCAGACAAGCTTCAACCTTGTGGCTGGGTCTTTTTTGTTTTGTTCTTTTTTCTTTAAGTTTATGAAAAGCGTGCTGAGAAGAGTTGACACTGCACCAAAAAGGAAAAGAACAAAAGAAACCCAAAACTCCATCAAAACGTGCCTGTCTCTTGAGTCCTCCTTTGCATTCACACATACTGGGTTTTCCACTATGTTAGATTAGATCCATCAGAGTATTAGGTATGAACACCTGCTTCAAGGGAAACGATAAGGCTCAGGGAACACCTTGTGGTTTTGTACCAAGGAGTTAACTTGCTCAATCACACAAATCTGCTTACATTTACATAGTGAACTACAAATAATTAATATTAACTCTTTAAAGGCCACACCAAAAAAAAAAAGGTATGATTATTTTCGTTGGATTTTTTTATTTATATTTCAACAATAAAAACAATGTTTAACAGTGTTTTTTATTCAACATTTAAAAAAATATATATTTTTAGTAAATACAATCTTGCGTATCATGGTGGCGTAGTGGTTAGCAGGTTTGCCACACAGCAAAAAGGTCTTGGGTTCGAGTCTCGGGCTCAGCAAGAGAGTTTCTGTGTGGAGTTAATCATCATTATCATCATCATCATCATCATCATCATAATAATAATAATAAGGGCACCCAGAGAAAACCCATACAAGCATATGGAGAACATGCAAACTCCACACAGAAACCCCTGATGGCTTAAACCCAGGACCTTTTATTTATTAGCAGTTTAATGGCAAATTTTTATAACTGAAAAACAGAAATATACAGTATAATAAAACCAAAACTCTATAAATAATGTTATCTATGTTTGCCCATTGTTCAACAGTTTGCCTTCTAATTCTCTCTGAAGTTCTCGTCTCACTCATTCACTCAACCAGTTAATACTATTAGGGTTGCGGGGAGGCTGTACACATCTTAGCCAACTCTGGGCATAGGCAGTGTACACCCTGAACAGCTTGCTAGTTTATTGCAGGGCCAACACAAACACACACTAACGCTCACACCTAGTGACAATTTGTAACAGTCAGTTAGCCTAATGTGCACGTCTTTGTTCAGTGGGAGGAAACCGGAGTACACTGAGAAAACCCTAAGAAGACTTAGGGAGAACATACAAAACATACACAGAAACACCTGACCCTGGGACTTAAATACGGTTCCAGCATTCTTCATTTCTATTAAGGTTGCAGACAGGCTAGAGCCTATCTCAGCCGACTCTGGGTGAAGGCGGGGTACACACTAAACAACTTATTGGACCATCACTGAGCAACACACACAAGCATTAACACTCACATTGACACCTAGAGGCAATTTGGAACAGCCAATTAGTCTAATGTGCATGTCTTTGTACAGTGGGGGGGGACCAGAGTGCCCGGAGGAGACCCATACAAGCACAGAGATAACATGCAAACTGCACACACACAAACACCTGAGCCCAGCAGGCGAAACCTGGACCTTAATGCTGTGAGGTGGACGTGCTAACCACTTCACCACCGCGCTAAATTTCTTTCTGAATTTTGATGACGTAAACTTGAACAGACCTTGGATTGGAGCCCTTGTTATGGCCCTAAATACCTTACAAGTTTGCTAATAGAAGTGCCAAAGTTGCTGAAATAAGATCTCAAAATGTCTCGTTAATTATAGAGAATTATATACTACTCAGCTTATGTAATGTATAGACAAACTGCTATGAATTAATGTTGTTTTAAATGTGATATGTGGAATAATGTCAGGCTGATCTTTACAGATGTACGGATATGTGTTAAGAGCTTACAGATTTTGGGCTGAGGTCAAGACAAGGCAAGAGCAGATGCAGTGGTGATACTCAAAATTGGTAATTTAATTATTCTAAGCATGCTCTAACTTCAACCAATCCTGTCATATTAATAAATATTAGAAGGGAGAGGAAATGAAATACCTTTCTGACAGTTCCACTGGGAATTGCTGAAATTGCATACTAGTATTAAGGGAAATGTTTCATCACTTTATCTTGTAAAGCCAGATCTACCATTTATTTCCTTTTTCTGTCCTATACCTCCAGATATCTCTATACACACTATACACCTACCTGACTAATGCAGCCTCAACAAAATCAGGAAAGATGCATACTGGGTAATCCTGCATCTTTATCACTAAGGAAAGAGTTCATATCTTGGTGATTGGTATGGAATCGTATTTATGCCTTTAAAATAAATTGTATTTTCTAGCACAGTACAGTGTCATTTAACACATACTGTATGACCAGCTAGCACTCCAAGAAGGTCATGGGTTGTCCAGGTCCAGGTCTCGGCAAGGGAGTTTCTGTGTGGAGTCTGCATGTTCTCCCCATGCTTGCGTGGGTTTCCTCCAGGTACTCCATATTCCTCCCATAGTCCAAATTGCCTCTAGGTGTTAATGTGAGCGTGAATTGTGTGTGAGTTGGCTCTGCGATGTTGGTCTGCCGAGCTGTTCAGAGTGTACCCCGTCTTTGCCCAGTGTTGTCCGAGATAGGCTCCAGCCTCCCTGTGACCCTAGTAGGATTAGGCAGTTCAGTAAACGTGTGAGTGAGTGAGTGAGTGAGTGAGTGAGTGAGTGAGTGTATAACCAGCTGCGGAATACTGTATGTGAGTTATGCTAACCAGCCATGCGTAAACATTTGGAACTGTCATTAAATATTTCAGGGGATGTTCAAACACCGAATCTTCCCTTTCAGCTACTCTACCTTTGAAATGATTTGCCTTTGCCTTTAAAAAGTCATTTAAGGTACTTCACAAGCTAATACCATTTGCCACATATAATGGTACCTGTTAATAAATGTTATACTGACAAAGGCAGTTATGGAGATTTCCATTTCCCTTCTCCTTTCCTCCATCAACTTTTCAAGGGAAAAAAAACAACTGGCACTTATTTGGAGACTTAGTTAAAGCTCTGTCTGTTACTTAACTATTCCATCGCCTGGTTCTTCAAGATAAAAACAGCTTTATTATTCCTTAGACAACCAAAAACCTCGCCTCCCAATAGTGTGCCTAAGAACTCAATCAGAAAACACTCTTGCTCTCTTGCAAATCGATGGGATTATCTTGGAGCAAGCAAAAAGCTCTGAACTCTAATCAGTGATTAGCGATTAGCTTGATACCAATACTGACATGGAAATGCTGTTACACTTCAAAGAAACGGCACGTGTGAGCTCTTGACAACTGTAGGATCTGTAGTACCAGCATGCATCAATTAACAGGGTTCTGTCTGTATAGATGCAAGCCTCATTCCTTTATAAAATCTGCTTTTTTTTTTTTTTGCACATTCACAAAACTGTTCGGCAATGTGGGTGCTAGGACTTTCATGGCTGTTTTTTAAGAGTAGCATCATAAATTGGTTCATAAACTGCTTTAGTCCTTTGGCTCTCAAAGAAAACATAAAAGCTTGAAATGCTCACATGAGCAACTCAGGCAATCAGGTAACCATAGTACCTAAGTATTACATAAATGGTTAAATCAAAGTGGTGGGTTTTATTTTTACATTATTTTATTATTTTTTTTTGTTGGGGAAATAGAACACTTGGAGAGCGTAAACCTTTGCCAAGCCCAGCCATCCTGCATATGAACCAAAATGTCAAAAACTGTCCTACCTCACATTGTTATAAAAATCTGCATATTACATTTTCCAATTAACTGAATGTACATTTGGGTGACACAGTAGCATAGTGATTAGCACATCTGCCATGCAACAAGAATGTTATCCAGTCAAACAAGGTTCTGGGTTCAAGTCCCAGGCTCGGTGAGGGTGATTCTATGTGGAATTTGCATGTTTTTCCCTGCTTGCGTGGGTCTCCTCTGGGTACTTTGGTTTCCTCCCCACCGTCCAAAGACATGAACATTAGGCTAATTGGCTGTTCCAAATTGCCTCTAGGTGTGAATGAGAGTGTGTGTGTGGGTGTATTAGCCTTGTGATGAACTGGCTCAAGATGTATGCCTTTGCCTACAGTCAGCTGAGACCTGCAACCCTAAGCTGTTCAAAAAATTAATGAATGTATTAAAGTACACAGCACACCTTGCTGGGCCTGCTATAATACAATACTTCCAAAAATAAAAAAAATGGAATTAAATTTAAAAAAATAGTGAAAAAAAAAAATCATCGTATCTCACAATGTTAAAAAAAAATCATTAAAACAATTCCTGGACCTAGAATTTGATTTGGATCATCTATCAAATGTAAAGATGTCTTCCTTGTCCAAAGCCTCACTACTGGTAGAACATTTATGAAAAATAACTTCAGTCATAAACAGGAATAAAATCAAGTGTAAAACATAACCTGAACACCATCTCTAACAGCAGTAGCAGCACAAAAAAAAAAAAGTTTCATACACTCCAGGGCAAAAAAGTGAGCCAACATTGAAATTGCATATTTGTAGGTACAGCCTCAAAAGTATGTAACAGCCAAGAATACATCATTACCAGTTAATGGTAATGGTTTATCTGAACACCAGCTAATTTATATCAAATAATTAGTTTTATAACTAATAAAAGCCACAGGCGACACCGCCAAGGCCACTAAAGCTGGGCTGGATAAGAACAGCATCAAGCTCCTGTTCTGTCTGGAACAGAGTCCAGATTTGAACCCAATAAAGAATATCTGGGCATACATCCAACATAAATTAGTTAGACAAAAGTTTAGTAACATCACTGAACTTTGGGTGGCTGTCAAGTACGAGTGGACGAATTTGGACATTTCCAGATGCAAGAAACTTTCAGTGAGTCTAACCAAGAGAGTTGGATGTTTGTGAAAATCTAAAGAGAAAGCAATTCCATATTAACTATTTAATAGAATTCACTTCCTTATTGAATATATTTATATGTTATAGTTAGTAATTGCTAAAATTTTGGAAAATACAGACATGGTTTATTTATTTATTTATTTTTGCCCAGGAGTGTGTGTTCCTTAACAATGAGTTCCGTTTAATGTTACTTGGTCTTATACAGAATCCCAGTGTGCAGTGGGGGATTTTGGAGCTGAACAGTGTGTATCATATTCTGGTGCCTCCACACAAAGTTTTAATAATAAAACAAAGTGAGGTTCAGTTGCAGATACATCATTAAATATGAAATTACAGGGCACAGAATAACAACCTGGCTAGGAGCCATAATACACAGAGTCCTAACACATTCATGCATTCATGTCACCACAATGGGCATGTTATGCCTGGACATAATACTGTTGATCTTTTTTTTTTTTTTAATAGGTTTTTATTTTCCTTCACATTGGAGGCTGCTTTTAAAACTATACTTTAAAATATCCACAGACTTTTGGTTGTCCATATGGTTGATTTTTTAGGTTGAGTTGTATTTTTAAGCACCCTTAAGGCTTTTCATGCTCGTTCATCTGGTGGAAATCTTACAGAAATATGAAGGAACCTTGATGGATACATGCAGTATGTAATCTGGCCTAATTTGGTATTGCATACTGGCAAATTTGGCTTTAATGAGTGTTGAATAATGGACATAAGCATTTTGCATGCTCAGGTTTGTGACACTATGCAATATCACAATAAAGGCAGAAACATAATTCTCACTTTGTATAAGGAAACTCTGCTTAGTAAGGATATCTATGTAATTGCAACAAGTGTGGTAAACACTTTAAACCTAAACTGGCATGCCCTAATTTTTGGAAACCTCCATTATGTATGAATATTCAATGGGATGTGTGGTTTATTCTATTGATGAGGCACCAGAATATCAATATGAAGCTTTCCTTCTTTCCCTTTTATTGTTGGTTTTGGTTCAAAAATGATGCAATTACGTCTCTCCAGAAGAAACCACTAAAAGGCGAGACCTGAAACCAGGAACCATAGAAACATTCCTCAACCAAGAACCATTAAAACTTAGGATCTTCTGCATTCATCTTTTTTGAGCATCGCACAAACCAGGTTATCCACTTTTTATAGCTCTTTGCTGAGCTTTATAAATGAGGTTGCTGTGATACACAGTGTTAATAACTTCCTGAAGAAGAAGAATGTGTCCCTGAGTGTCCTGGGGCCCAGTTGAATCACTCGAGATGTCTAGTACATCGGCATTGTGAGTAATCTTTGGAGCCCACTTGTTAGAGCCAGGAGGAGGAAAAAAAGAAAGGAAAGAAAGAAAAAAAACAGGAGACATGTTTACACTGGCTATTGGAGTGAGATGGGGTTCGATATGCCTGCCATGGAAAAAAATGTTAGCAGATAGCATATGAAATGAATGAGACAAGTTAAATGCTGACAGCAAATGGAAGTCTTTTGTGTTGGAAATCGCTTTGTTCAACATTTTTGCGCCCATCTTTCCTTTGTGTTCTTTACCAGGTTTCAGGCCTTCTAATCACCTCTTTCACAGAACCTGTGTATACTCCACTCATTGCCTGCTCTCTACTCACACCTCTCATCTTCTCTTACTCTCAATCGATTCCCCCCTTCACTTTCCACACTGATCTAAAATGCATAAGGAGAATTACAGCCAGAATTAGCCATGACACATTTGGAAAGTGTTAATAACTCCACTATTTATTATTTATTTATATTTTTTAATGCATTGAACTGATTGCACTGAAGTGTTTTATCATTTTTAACAAACTAATAAGAAGGCTTAAACTGACAATTTTTCAATGATATGTATTTGCAATGTTTTGACCTCTGTACCTTCTGTGATCCTGTTTGCAGAGCATTAGCTCTGATCTTATCTTCGAGTATGCGCTCAGTTGGTCTGTGAGATCTTGACTGAGCCTGATTGAATGCACAACCTTTTACAACAGCCTCTAATTTATTTCAGTGTCTGCTGTATGTTTCCCCTGATATTCTATAAAGTGGTTTAACAATTTAATGAATGTAGAGTTAGCAGGTAGCCAAAAATATTTATATTAATATGGTGCATGGTGATGTAGTAGTTAGCATGTCCGCCTCACAGCAATAAGGTCCTGTGTTTGAATCCAGGGCGCAGCAAGGGCATTTTTGTGTAAAGTTTATATGTACTCCATTGCGGGTTTATCTGGGTTTCCTTTCAGAGTCCGAATACATGCACATTAGGCTACTTTCAGATCTATATATATAATGGGAGGGCATGTGCATGCTTACGCCCCTCTCTGGACGGTGGTGGTCGTGTGAGAGCGAAGGCAATACTTGACAGGTGGGAATTGGATATGACTTAAATGGGGGTGGGGG
>JAQMYF010000023.1:45143517-45168922 GCA_030014195.1 Neosilurus mollespiculum
TATATATACACACACACACATACATATAATTTATTTATTTATTATTTTAAGAAATAGAGGGTTGTTTTGGTTTACGTAGATTCTTGAAGTGTGACAGTAGTATTTTAATTTTTTTTTATTTCATGGAATAATTGTGAATTGTAACTGTAAACTGAATTATTGTGATGGCGATGGTGAACCAATCAGATTGCACCGTTTCTTTGTAGCATATATTATTTATAACTTTCCTTCCAGTTGAAAAATGTTAAAGTAAGACACCTAATGAAAGTATTTTATGATCTTTGCACCTGATTTATATTATGATCCATTACAACTGTCTGGATACAGTGTACTGCAAAGAAACTGTTCAAAAAAAAATGCAAATTGGAGTGGTCTAATACAGCACATAATACCCAGTAAAGTTTCTGTGGGAGGAAAAAAAAACGTTTTGACTTTGATAGAAAAGTAATTGAGTGAGAATTATTTTCTCAAACTTTGGAGACAATGACTTAAAAAGGGCATTTAAAATAATCATTAACTCTCATTCAAGCAAACCAACTGTAATATCATACCATTGAAAGGAAGATGAAGTTTCATAAATGTGTCATCAGGAGCAAGTATACAAAGGAATAATTCCATACATGGTTTATTAAAAGAAAAAAAAAATGCCTGCGTTTCCAGGCTTTTTGTCAATTAGGTAATATGGTCTATTTTTGTTCCAAACATTGTTTGTGTGTGTGTGTATGCTGTCTCATTTTACAGTGCTACTTTCTAACTTGGTGTGATATGAGAATGCATTTATGAAATGCAACTGCACAAAGAAAGAAGAAAATACTGTTTGCAACAAGGATCTTCGAAAGTTAAAATTCGTCTGTCCGCAAAATAGAATAAACTCTGGTAAGTGACTAAGGTTGGAGGCTTTTTTTATCCTCCTTTCATTTCAGAGTAGAATCATTCTAAAAGAGTATAACAGCTTAGGGAAAGCATATCCAAATCAATTTAAAAAAACAAAACTATAGTGTAAAATGATGTCTGAAAATTCTACGATTGAAAGTAAAATATAATTCTGTGATATGTCATTCTTAGTAAAAGAAAACCCTTGCAACATTTCTTTAGTAAAAATACAATACCATATTAAACCACCCCATGCCTGAAATACCATTTTATCTGATTGCTTATTCATACAAAGTTTCTTTCTCAGTTTCATTGGATGGCAGTTTAGGGCTTTACATCTTTTTTTTCCAGGCATACACAGTATTACACTTTGTATTACATAGCATTAACCTTTAAACTTTGGCCACTCTCCATAAATTCATCTGCATATAAGTATGGATAATATAAGAAAAAATATCCATCTTGACAAACAGGAATGAGTATTATTATGGGATAAAATAGTGAACTAAAATAACAGCAAATTGTATATCAAGGTTTCTGCCAGCAATTCCTCCTCTCAGCCATTCGCCATGACAGAGTAACATGAAAAGCAAATATATTAAAGAAATGATAATATATAGTACAGTGCAAAAAGTCCGACTTAAGAATATACAGATATAAGAACACTATGAGATATAAAACGTGTGTGTGCAGATTCTCATGAAATTTGTACCAGAGCTGAAGCTTCAGATAAAGGAAGACTTTATTCAATTTAGGAGATGATCTGGATCAAATTCTGGGTCCAGGATTCTTTAACATTGATTACAACTTTGGACATTTTGTTTAATATGGTTAATTGCACTTTCTGCTTGCTTTGTTTTTATTCTAATAAGAAGTAATAGGTCATTTTTCTGATGGTGGCCACCTGCTCTTTGTTTACATCTTTTTTCATATAGTCGGTTCTCTCTTTTTGTCTTCTTGGAAAAGTCTTGACATGTTTTCTTTTATTCATTTTATTGTCTTTTGTGTCTTGATTTCGTATACTTTCTGGTTGCAAGTACTTCGCTTCTTTATTTGATTTCACATGATGAACTGCCATATCTTAATTCTTTTCTGCAGTGTCTTGGCCTGGACTTGAACCTTGACCTTGAACTTGAACCTCTGACTATGATTACTGGATTACCATTAATAGATCTAAATCTGAGTTAGCATACTTGCTTTCTGCCTCTCTTTATAACATGTTATAGCTTCATTCATGCATTCAAGCTAAACCATTTAATCTAGGGTCGCAGGGAAGCTGGAGCCTATCTCAGCTTTCTCTGGGCAAATGCAGGGTACATTGTGGACAGTTCCCAGTCCATCACTGGGCCAACACACATAACCAATCAAACATACACCCAGGTGCAATTTGGAACAGGCAATAAGCCTAATGTGCATGTCTTCGGACTGTGGGAGGAAACTGGTGTACCCAGAGGAAACCCACGCATGCATGGGGAGAACATGCAGACTCCACACAGAAACGCCCTCGCCGAGTATGGGACGCAAAGTCAGGACCTTCCTGCTGCAAGGCAGATGTGCTAGCCAGAATGCCAGTGTGCCACCCATAACATAGCTTTGAGAAGCCTTACTACATATTTGATTATAGGCACCTACATTTAGTAAAATGTTTACTGACATTACATTAGACACAATGAAGGATTTCCTTTATGGACAAGGAAGAAGGAATGTTTGATACATGCATGTAACCAGTTACCAACCTAATTATGAGTATGCTGCATGGTAACAGTAATAATAAGAAGAAATTACAATACAATATAATATTTTACAGGGACATACCAAAAGTAAATCCTCATTACAGAGTTTTATCTGTGAAACTCATTTGATTAAACTTGTTAATGTACGTATAATTTTTATTCCATTTTTTATTTTAGATTCCAGTATATACATTGTTTACAGCAACTAGTTATGCTATGCAATAGCAAAGCCAAGGAATCAACAGCATCCTGCTCAGGTTGACCTGGGCTCTCTGAAAGGTGTCCTTGGACAGTCAAGCAGACCTTTGAAAATAATAACCGCTGTAAGTCAACTGATTTCACAGAGAATCTCCAAGTGAGTACTACTTTGAGGTATCTCTATCAGCTTGGCTACTATCTATATGTCTTTCAAAAACGATGGTGTCTATTTACTTTTTGATATTCCACTGTATATTAAATGTTATAGAATTCCTCTAGTGACAATTGTTCTAGTAATAATCTTGTGTGTTAAATTAATTGCTCTACTTAGGCTCACTTGTCAAAATGTTTATATATTAATCTGTCTGTCTTAGAATTTCTGTATAATAAAAGCAGAGTTTTAGGCAATGATTGGCACTGTCTACTCAGACTGTGACTCAGCTGCTCATAATCACACATTCCATCACTTCAGTCAGTGCCATGCTATGTTCAGTGAGTTTGCTCAAGCCAGAGAGTTATTTTCCATGTCTCTCTAAATTGCATTGTTATTGTCTTAGCAGCAGAACATGATAGACTGACTATGAGACAATGCAGAAATTTTACTCCTGGTTCACGGCAAATGTTTTTCATCCCTAAAAGCAGTCCAAGGTGAGACATTCTGTTTTCGCTTCATGCGCAGAAGATAAGCATTGTCACCTCCCAAGGCTCCTTCTAATTCTTCAGTCTTAAACATGCACTGCACATCTGTAGGGAACAACACTCACCAGGGAGTACAGAATTCTTCAAAGGCAGCTTTCCAAAATAGCAACTGATGCAAAAATAGTTTGACTAGGCAATAGTTGAGAGAAGGGTAAAATGAACATCAATGCATTTGAACATGAAGACAAATCATTTTGTTCTGAGAACGGCAAGAAGTCATCCTGGAATGGTATATAATCCTGGAGAGAGAGAGAGAACAAAGGCTTGAGGGATAGAAGTTCTTCTGATCTGATGTCTACATGTGTGATTTTCCCGACACCAACACACAGAAAAAAACAGAAACATCGAAACAGCGAGAACTGCAACCAGGCTTAAAAACACTGATGGATTTCATGTGAGGAAGTATAGAGATGTTTCCAGGAGAGCAAGGAACACAAGACAGGTTTTACTGTATTGTTTTTTTTTTTTCCAGTAATTACTTTTTGTATTGTAATGGAAATCATTTTATTCAGTTCAGGAAAGTGTTAGATCCAACGTGTGCACAATCAAGATGCACAATAAGAATTAAAGTAAATAATTACCACTGAGCAATACTCCCCGACCACCACCCCCCAATAAATAAATAAATAAATGAATGAATGAATGAATGAATGAATGAATGAATGAATGAATGAAAAAACTCACCCCCCTAATTTTGTTGCATTGCCTTTAGACTTAAGTGCAGCACATAATCACCATGGCAGTGTTTCAACAAACTTAAGCAACACTTATTTCCATTATGATTTGGGTTAATCTTTTCAGCCACATGTTGAATTGATGATGGGAACATCAAACCTCTCCACAAACTCTTCTCCATCACATCCCAAAAGTTTTTAGTAGGTTTAAGGTCAGGACTCTCTTCATGTTTTAAAATGATTTCTCATATTTCCTGAACCACACTTTCACAAGTTTAGTCCCAATTTTATATCTGTTCCATTAGAAAAAAAAAATACATTCATAGGATAAACTGGTAATTCACGACATGTAGGTCATCATTAATTTTACCACATAATGTTGCTAATCTTCGACCCGAACAACTGAACTGATTACACAATGTAATGACGGCTAAAGGTGGTCAAATAAAATATTAGAGCACCAGACTTATATTTCAGTATAATAATGATAACAGCAACAACAACAATAATAATAATAAATCCAGAATAGTGTTTGTCAATAACCATTGTACTTGATCAGTGTCTTCAAACAATAAGTTTGGGAAAAGAGTAATACCCAATGGCTCTCATATGAGGATCATACAAGGACATACACACAATATTGTTTGGAAAAAAATATGATGTCCTCATAAGAGGACACTGGGGTCTCAACAGGATATGTGTTCAAAAGTTTTCATGTAGTATTGACTAAAACTCTGAACGGTTTAAAAACAGCCCTTTACCTAACGTGTTTATGTTCTAGGAGCGCCGCATGAGCAGCTTATCTAATCTGCTCTGTTCTGTCATAGTAAAAATATGTCAAAATTAATTCAAAGATTTTTTTTTTTTTTAAGTTTGCTTCTTATGTTTCAGTGTAGTATATACTAAAGGATTATGCATCCCTCAGGCTTTGTGGATGTCACTGAATTGAATAGTCCTATTCTGTGACATGCATATTGCCTTTGTCAAATAACTGTTAATTATTCTGAGACAGGGAACCAATCAGATTGCACCATTTCTGCAAAGAGGCAGAAAACATTTTTAAGAGTGAGTGACTTAGAAATGACTTTTGCAAAAAATACTGCTGATAGAAAAGGTACTGTCATATTACTAAAATGAATTTGAATAATGTCAGGGGCGGCAGTATCTTCCTCTGACTGTTGTTGCCTTTTGCATCGAACAATATATTACAGTACATTTTTTTTCCTAGCCAAAAAAATCCCGAACAGGATTTTATTTGTGCTGTCAAAGATAAAGAGCAAATGTTCATACAATCTCACTTATAATCGATTTGATGAAAACCAACTATGATGAAAACCAACACTGTCTCACGAAAGAACAGATAAAGTCATTCAATAGTGCACCATATTATTTTGGGGCTTTAATAGTTTGGGGTATATTGGGTTTTTTGGATAGTATGACATGCAAGATTGGGTGACATGCCCAGTGGCTCTATGAAGGATGTGAAAACTGAGCAGATGCATTATATTATGAAGTCGCACTGATAGCCCTGTAAGAATTATATGAGGCAATGGGCCAATGGATTTTTGGAGGTATATTTTATCTTTTTATTCTGCATTAACTACTTAACTGAACTCATGTTATGTTTCCTCTGAGCAATAACACTGATTAACAAAACAGTTTTAACACGTTGCTCAAAATATTTCTTGGCAAACATGCTGGTTGAAATTACTCTAGAACTTTACACTTTGTAACCACTGTCACTGATAGACTGCATGAATCTACAGGGAGAGCTAGAAAGAAATCAGGCCCAGTCTTACAGCTCCACATCATTCTGAATATTGTTCTAGTACTGCTTTTCATACCAATGACAGAAGTGGGACAGTTGCTAATACTAACAGTAGCAGGCTATTTCATAGCAAGAATTTATCTACTTAAACAATTCCCATTACCTTCATAATCCATTCATGCAACCAAATGGGAATGGCAAGATCTGATTGGTCTGCTATCTAAGAGTTAATAGACATTATACTGTGTGGATAATGCTTAAATATAAATGACAGACACTCATTGTTTGTCACGGTCACTTGGAGAAAGCAGCATCACAATTCCAATGCTTAAAAATTCTAAGTAAATAAATACATAAATAAAGAACTAATTTCAGTTTTCTTTTTTTTTCACATATGCTTTGCCGCACCTACCCAAATCTGTAAAATATGTACAAATTTAAAAAAAAGCACAATAATTGAAATAATAATAATTTTAGTTAAGTCGTTAATTATTTAAAGGACAACTAATTTTGGAAACTGAATTTCTTGTGTTGTGTAAAAACAGATGTTCAAGATTAGGAATGTAATGATGAGAGTGCCTTGGAAGTAAGCAATTAACAAAACACAACATTATGCAAAGGGGAAAAGTATAGTTCTATGCAGATAGGTTTCATTAACAAAGTACTTAAAGTCTACCGTATTGGTCATCCTTACAGCATAATGTGTGAGTATGTAACACCGTTAAGCAATACAGATGGTTAATTTAACATAAATAACCATAAGAGGCACAAAACTGGGTAATTTTATCCAGTGGATTAGTGGCTGGATTAGCAGTTTTCACCGGAAGTGACATCAACACGCTGGGCGGGGTTGACATCTCTTGTGAAGACTAGGGACTCTGAGTACAGCAATGCTGACAGAGATGAGCCTGACGGTAAATCCAAAATGGTTAATGCAGCTAACATTTTGCCAACTCTGCATTCTCGTCATCAGTTAGTTTAGGAACAAAAAGAAATGCTTTCCACGATTTCTGCACTTTTTTGTTTGTGCAGCTCAGCATTCCCCGGTAATGCATTATGCTACATGGTTCAGTGACATAGCCCATCCAATCCAACAAGTTTGCGTCACTACCAGGCTGGAACAGCCAATCAGAAAGGCAACATGGCAATATGCCTAGAGTCAAAGCACTCACACTGCACTGCACATAACACTCAGCACTTTGAAAATAGGCAAGGACTGATGTTGTCGGAAGGAACCGCTGATGTTATAAGTGATCGTTTAAATAGCTAGCAACACTAATTCACCACAGGTACCCTTTAAACAACATTCATAACCCTGTGTCTGAAATGACAACATCTGATAGGACAGCAAACATATAACATTGCTGAAGTGAAAATCTAATAAGGAGAATCATCTAGGAAAGGTCTACATGATGCAAATTAACTCTGAAGCAAACACGTGACCATTGATGTACTTGCCCATTTCAATACTGTGGTCTGCCAAGCCTCAAATGAAAATAACTCTGTGGAATTTATAACCTAAGCATAATTACACACGCGCACACACACACACACACACACACACACACACACACACAAAACAGGCACACAGAAACATTATACTTATGTCAAAAGCTACATATGCTCAGTAATTGGACAGAGAGCAGGCATATTTTAATTACATTAGACTGAACTATACGAAAAATTATATCTCTTTTTCTGTGCTTTGAAGTGCATGCTGTGCCTGTAATTAAGGGGTTACCACCATATTTATCTGTTGTTGCACTGAGTAGTTACAACCATTCAATGCACAGATAGACATGTTTGTGAATTCAGCCATCCTAATCATGTTGTTAGAAAGATAAAAATAAGAAATGGTCTCGGCAAAGACACAGCGTCCCTCGCTGGAGATCGACAGAATTACAAATACAGGTATGCCTGACACAAAAACCTAAATACGCTTAGGACAAAATCCAACGTAACTAAGAGAAGAAAATAAAGCAAATTTGTATGTTGGATTTCACAAATGATCCTTTATTTGCTGAAAACAGAATAACATAAATAAATAAATAATTTACAAGAGAGAAAGTGAGAGTGGAAGAAGCCATCATCTATCTGCTACACAGATCTCTCTCTCTCTCCTGGACAGGAGCAGCGGTGCTGAGAGAATTACATTCCTGGACTTCTCCAGCATCTTCAACACCATCAAGCCTCTACTCCTCAGGGACAAACTGACAGAGATGGGAGTAGGCTCACACCTAGTGAACTGGATCACCGACTACCTGACGGACAGACCTCAGTATGTGCGACTGCAGGTTGGACACCGTACTCAGCCGTATGGGTGCGGTGCAGGGAACCATACTCTCTCCAGTCCTGTTCACACTGTACACCTCGGATCTCCAGTACAACTCGTACTACTGCTGCAGACGACACTGCTATTGTGGGATGTTTCAGAAATGGACAGGAAGAGGAGTACAGAAAAGTAATCCACGACTTTGTTTCATGGTGTGACTCTAACCACCTTCATCTCCACACCACAAAGACAATGGGGATGTTGGTGGACTTCAGAAGACCCAAGTCCCACCATGAGCTAGTGACAATCAGAGGTGAACGTGTGGAGATTGTACAGATGTACAAATACCTGGGCATGCAGCTGGATGACAAACTGGACTGGACTACCAACACTGATGCTCTATGCAGGAAAGGACAGAGCCGTTGTGGAGATCGACCTCCTACACATGGCGGTTTGCTGGGGGGCATCGTTAAGAAGAGGGGCGCTTCACGAATGGACAAACTGGTGAGGAAGGCGGGCTCGTAGTCGGTACATAGCAAGACAGCCTATTATCTGTGGCTGAGCGACAGGCGCTGAGCAGGCTCCTGTCAATCATGGACAATCCACTGCATACACTGCTCAACATCATCTCCAGACAGAGGAGCAGCATCAGCGACAGGCTGCTGTCATTGCCCTGCTCCACGAACAGACTGAGAAGATCATTCCAGCCCAGTGCCATAAGACTCTTTAACTCCAGCAAGGGAGTGGAATGCTAACACACACACATATCCATGCTCTGCACTGCACCACGCACAGCACACCACACCCCTTAACTTGTACACATGTTTACACTGGACTCTTTAAATGATTTGCACACTAACAGTAATACTTTTTTACTATGTCCACCTTAAGTTAATTCATACAGAGTTAAATACCCACGTATATACCCACAATTCTTATACTTTTATACAATGTGCACTAGTGTCTATATTAAGTTCTTTAAAAAGCTTTACTATATTTGCCTCTAACGTAAGTTTGTGTTGTTTACTGTAAGTACTGCTGGAAACTGTGAAATTCCCTCTATCTATCTATCTATCTAAATACATATGTTTAAATACAATTAACATATTCATCATTAAATTTATTGATATGAAAAAAATAACTCTCTTTATTATTTCCTTGAAGACCTGCAAAAGTTTAGTGACCTGTTCAGTGACCTTTCAACCAAAATCAGCTAGGATTGCCTTCAAATTTCCCTGTGATCCCATCTAAAAAGTAATTTGAATAATGGGTAAATGTACAGCATAGTTTGTTTAATAATTGGTTTAAATGTACATTATTCATTCATTCATTTTCTGAACCGCTTAATCCTAATTAGGGTCACGGAGAGGCTGTTGCCCATCTCAGCCGACTCTGGGCAAGGACAGAGTACACCATGGGCAGCTTGCCAGGCCATTGCAGATGTATAATAATAATAATAATAATAATTAGTATTATTATTATTATTATTATTATTATTATTATTATTATTATTACTCATTCATTCATTTATTCATTCTCCGAACCGCTGTATCTTACAGGGGTCGAATGGCCATCCAACTCTGGGTGAAGGTGAAGTACAAACTAAGCAGCTCGTCAGTCTATTGTATGGCTAACACACACACACACACACACACACACACACACTCCCACATTTATACTCACATTCACACCTTGGGAAAACTTGAAACAGCCAATTACCCTAACATGCATGTCTTTAGAATGTCGAGGAAAACTAGAGTACCCAGGGGGCCCATGAGCATGCCGACTCCACACAGCAATGTCCTCAACGAGCCTGGAACTCGAGCTCAGGACTTTCTTGCTGTGAAGCCACCATGACGCCCTATTATTTATTTGTTTGCTTCTTTAATCTTGTTAATGGCCATTTGTTCATGAACTGCAATAGTATTTGATCCCAGTTTATTGGTTCTCCTTCACTGTTGGTAACTTGCTTTAAATGACAGTACATTAATATCCAGGGATGCTAGCTCACTCTCAGTAGCAGTCGTGTGAATCATTAAGTCTTAGCACACAACTTGGAGGATGTGTCTGTTGCAACATCCTATGCGGCTATAAAGCGTGATGGGTTTTGGGCTGGCTCAACTTGGTCCAACAGTCCTGGTTTTATTGCATGACTCAGTTCATTAACTGGGCTTTGGAATTATTTGATGCCAAAACTGCCAGGGCTGCTCAGTAGAGAAAGGAAAGCATCATCTGTAGCAACAGAGAAGTACTTATTCACAGGGGCAGTATATAGTTGTGTCACACTTGGAAATCAGAAATGACTCGGATAGTGTTTGGAAGTCGACATATTCAGATGCATAGAACTCCAGCTCCAAGATAATTTCATTCACCCTGAAGAAAATCAAAGTTTCCAGCTGGGTCTTACTATTTGGATACATCAGAGCAGAGAGATCATTAAAGAAGACTTGAGTGGCTCCATCTCTGTAGGCTTGTGGTGTATAACTTCAGATGTTGCTTTTACTGAGAGCTCAATTATGCACATAATGGCCCACATTCAGAGATGGCAAATTAAGTTCAATATTGACAGCAGGAAAGTTACTTGCATTCAGAGTTGACTTACACAGGTGTTTAAGCTGATTATGTAGAAGACCACACTAATTAGTCAATTATGTGGCAAGAATTCTAATGAGGTTCTAATAGGAGTCTATTATATACAGTATACTAGCATATTGCCAGTATACCGCAATATGAATAGGCCAAATTGTTATGATCAAGTTAATTATTCCAAGTCTGATTAAATTTAACAAAATAGCCTCCACCCATCAGAATTTGTTCCAAAGGAACTGCAGTGTCTTAGATTAAGATGATCTTTCTTATAATCTTCAAAAAACAAACAAAAGAAGCAACTATATACTGTATGCTGACAGGAATAAAAAGGCTTTTAATTAACAGGCCTAATATGTTCAGTGTTGGTATGTAAATGCCAGGGCAGCATTGTGGTATATTGGCCAATATTCTTGCATAACAGTAGTATGTCCTGGGTTTGAGCCCTGTGTATGGCAAGGGCAATTTTATGTGGCGTTTACATGTTCTCCCTGTGCTAGCATAGGTTTCCTCAGGGGGCATCGGTTTCCTCCCACAATTCAAAGACATACACATGAGACCAATTGGATACATTTGATTGCCCCGAGGTATAAATCTGAGTCTGAATGGTTCTGTGTCTGTGTTGGCCCTGCAATGGACAGGCAAGCTGTTCAGGGTGTACTTAAGTTTCACCCGGAGTCAACTGGGATGGGATTCAGCCTCTTCATAGCCCTTATAAAGGATAAAGTGGTTCAGAAAATGAAATAAACTGTAATGAATGTAAATGCTATTCCTTATTGCATGTACACCCCAAACCATAAATTTCAGAATGATGTATGGCGACACTGGATTTATCACTATTCCTTAAGCAGGGATGTAGTGAGAGTTGAGGTCCAAGTACCATATGTACAACTTCATTGTGAGGAATTCCATACTTGGTATGGAATTCCTCACAATGAATGCATAACTCAAATCTGAATACATAGTGTTTGTTTTAAGAGAACAATGGACTAAAATATATCCTGTCTTTACCAGGGCCATCTGTGAACGTTTTTGATAAATCCATCTCTAATCGTGTAGTGCACACATTGTTGGCGATGAAAACATGGAGTGAAAAGCTCAGTTGGAGCTAGATGTACTCTGGCTTTGCACCACACTGCCATAAACTAACCTTATGCTCAGCAAGATACTTAAGACTGCTTCAACAGCACAATATGAAACTCTTGACATTCCTTTGCCAGATTGGACCAAGTCAATATTTGCATGGATAACGACAGGCAGAAGAGACTGTGCGTGCCTTGCCCACTTGCCATTTAAAAGGCTTCACTGCTTAACTACAGAATCTGACAGAAATAAAGGAGTATACTGCATATAGACCTCCAGTGCAATATTAGATATGCTATATGGTAAGCTATAAGCTGTATATGGTAAAATATAAGCACAAATTACTCTAATAAATGTAGCCCTGTTCAAATGTCTGTGATTTGTAAAGGTGCCAATTTGACATTCTGAAAAGTGTTGATTCAAACCAACTTGGAATGGTCTCCTCATTTCCTTTCTTTTTTTTTTTTTTTCTTTTTAAATGCCGGCATTATATGCCAAGCACAGCATGTCTAGCAAGCAAGATAAGCCTGTGCTTATGAGACCGCTCATAAATATATCAGAACCAGCTGTCAAAGCATTGCCTCCAGCAATGTCAAAAAGCTGCCCTTTGGTCTAAAATGTCAACACATTTTAGCATGATTAGTCACAACATCCCTTCAATGGCAGTCATTGATTGCCAAAGCCAGCCAATGTGCTTATGTCTCTAACAGATGTCCTCACATTTCAGCTTCACTGTGTTATACTGCTGATCAAATGTATAATGACATCCTCTCTTTTTGTTTTGAAAATATTTAATAGTCACTATCCCATTATCGTTCCAGGGCAAGCCAGGGCTCTTAAGACTACCTGAGGCTCGTAGCCCAGGGCTTAAAATCTTGAGCAAAAAACCTCTTTGACTTTCTATTATTGTGCCTCTAGTCCAGCAGCTTCTCTGCTTATAGTCCTAGAATACTTTATTTATCATTTAAGACTATACACAAGACAGTGCATGGTCAGAACAAAAAAACATTGCATTGGCTTCAGTAGGAACAAAAAGCAAAAAGCAAGTGCAAAAAAATGCAAACATGAGACATATTTACAGATCCAAAAAATGACTGCAGTATAATAGTGTATGTATATTTACATATTGCACACATGAATGGAATGATGGCATCACTGGCATTGTGCAAAGTCCACAAAAAGTCTGTTTGTTTTGAGGTGAGTATTGCACAAAGTCCACTATGAGCATGTGTGTCTACGGGTGAGTAGTGCATTATTGGGAGTTTTGTGCAATGTCTTGGAAGGGAATGTATTCCCAATGATTTTCTCCACTATCTTTCTTCACAGCTTTCCAGTCAGTGGCACTGCAGCCACCAAACCAGAGAGATGGAGTTGTTCAGTATACTCTCTCTTTGTAAAAAGTGGTGATGATAGAAAGGGGAAGGTTTGCTTTCCTCATCCTGTGCAGAAAGTGTATTCAATGCTGGGCTCTCTTAACAAGTGTTGAGGGACCAAGTAGACTGTCAGTGATCTCCACCCCCAGGAACTTAGAGCTGATGATAGATTCCACAGCTGTGCTGTTGATGAGGAAAGGTGTGTGACTGTGCCGGATCCTCCTGAAGTCAATAATGAACACCTTGTTTTTTTTTGGGACCAGGCTGTTTGAGTTCATGCGCTGCTTCACCTCCTCCCTGTTGGCATTTTCACTGTCATCTCTAATGTGGCCATCGTATCATCAGCATACATCTTAATGTGCTTAGAAGTGAAATAGGCACAACAGTCGTGAGTCATTAGGGTGAATAAGAGTGAACTAAGGTTCCAGTCCCAGGGGAGCCAATGCTCAGGCAGGCCAATGATGCTGGAGCAGTTGTTTCCAATCCGCACACTCTGGGGTCTGTCTGTAAGGAAGTAAAGTAGCAAGTTGCACAGGGGCTGTTAAAGCCCGGGTGGGGCCACTTTGGTGACCAAGTGCTTGGGGATTATTGTATTGAATGCTGAGTTGAAATCAACAAACAGCATTCACACATGGGTGTTCTTCTTCCGATGCTTCAAGCTCAGATGAAGTACAGAGGAAATAGCATCCTCTGTGGAGTGGTTATGGTAGTATGCAAATTGAAAGTATTCAAAGGTGAAGGGGAGTTCTGCAGCGATATGGTCCTTTATCATAATATGCTGCCTTGCTGTAAACTTCACCCACCCCGCCTTAGATGCCTGACCTACAGAAGAACTAATGAGAAAAAATCCATTGGACAGTTTGTTACGCGGACAAGCTGCACTTCAACAGAGAGCAAACCAGCGATGCACAGGCTGGTTTAGCAAACAAAAAGTGTTTGGCTATTTACATAAATTACCCATAATAGTTAAGAAGTACTCATACAAGAATTTACACAGAGAGCCTTCACAGAACATGAAATCTAGTCTAGGCCAACCGCAGCATTATGAAGTTATGGTCTAATCTTTTGTTCACCTAAAAGGGATGCAGTATGGTATTTTGTGGAAATAAGTTACACAGACCTTACTTTCGTTATATTAATGATCTTTAACATGGCAGCTGAAGATAGGGCTGGCAAAAAAGAGCATTTTATAGACATTTAGCTGAATTGTTTTTACTGTTTAGCTAGAATAATAAATTAATGTTTAAAAAATGCACATATTGTAATAGTATCTTTGCCTTCTACCTTGACACTGCCTTACTGCCCCATAGGTAAACGTTGTGATCAATTCACTGGGCCTGTATACTTGAAGTAACCCTGAGGAGGGGCGATAAGCCACGGAAACGCCAGCAGATGCGTCTGCCTGGCTTTTGGATCAACATTGGGATCATGACTAATTAATAGCTGCTTTTAAACAGCCCCCACACATCTTAAAGATGGGTAACTCATATTTGAAAATGGAGGAGGCCATAATGTTTATACAGTTATAATGTAATACAGACCAATCAACTGAACAGAGCAAAAAAATAAATAAAAATAAACAAGATTTTGATCTAAACAAACCTTTAGAAAGACCTGCCAGAGGATAAAAATGTTCCATAGAATGAAACCAACTAGTTAGAATTAAAGACTGATTAGGCTTTTGAGTGGTGTAATAGAAAATCAGTCACCCTACCAGTGGGAGACTGGTAATCCTGAAATGCCCCCATACCATAACAGTGCCAAGTTTAACTTGTCTATAACAGTCGATTCCAATCGTTTACATCCTTTTGTGTGTGTGTGTGTGTGTGTGTGTGTGTGTGTGTGTGTGTGTGGAAGGCATTCCTTTTTATCTGCACACCTCACCACATGTTTCTGCAAAGAAGAGAAACTTCAAATTAGAAGCAACATGACATTACTTGCTCTCCAATCTCAGGAGCAAATTGCTTCCACACATTGCACATGTTGCATTTAAGTGGAAACCTGAATATCGTCCACTTCAACCAGTGGAGAGTTAAACCATTTTTTACAATCAAAGTTCTAGAACTGCATTTGCACAACATCAAAAAAGTCAGGACAGAGGGATGAAAAGACTAAAAAGTGATATAGCAAGCCATATCTTGCATTCAATTATACAGTCTGTCATCCCAGAGTTGAACTGGTTTAAGGCTGTGTAAATGGGGAGAGTGTTTTTTAGGCCTTGTAAAAATCAATTATTTACCACAGTTATTAAAGCATCAATCAATCAGTCAATCAAACAACCATCCAATCAATCCATGGTGTCCTTACAAGTTTGAAGATTTATGACAAATACACATACAACAGGATTGTCTTAAACAATTAGTTTAGTAATTAGATTGTCTTAAACAAAAGTCTCCCTCTTTGCTGTTTAATATAATCTCAATGTAGGTGGGGTAAGGAGTTGATAGGTTAGGACGAGAGATGGACAGGGTTCAGCAGAGGGAGCCAGATCCTTCACTATTGTCTGTGAGTCACCAGTCTGTTGTAACTCCTCACAAATAAACAAGAAAACAAAAGACTTTTCCTTTGAACTTCATTTAGAGAGTTGTTTGGTATGAGGTGCTGTCATTCACTACTTCAGAGCTGTCACTACAGAATATAAAGTGGAGAAAGTTACTCCTGAGGCTTATTATACGAGGTATTTCTGAAACATTCACAGATGCTTACACAAGCCATGTGTTGATTTCCAATACGTTTTACAAAAAGAATTGCTAGAAAGGTAAATAAAGTATGTGCTGCTTGGGGATTGAGACCATTTCGGAGTGAATAAAGCTTGTGTAATTTGATGAACCTTAATGCTTACTGCTCCCAACAGGACCATCCTTGGTGAACAGGTCTAAGGGAAGTGGTCAAAGACAAAAATACTACTATTTAAGGTACCAATGGGACTAAGAGTACACTTTCTGGATTAGAAATAGAGTTGATCCACACACAAGCATGCTCAGTTGATGATCAGTTTTGTGATATATTTTAGAAACTTTAGATCAATACTTTGTGATCAAAAATGAGGATGAAAATCTAACAAAATCCAAAAACAAAGTGAGATTGCAAATGGGTCAGCTTCAAGTTCTCAATTACAGAGACAGTTGCAAAAACGTGTGCCTTTGTAACCCAAGGATGTGCACTTGAATGTTGTTTCTAAGAGAAGCCATAAAAGTCGAAAAAGGCAGCCTTCAGAGTAATGTTCACAGAGGACTCTACTCGTACAGAGGTGCCTGGGACAGACTCAGGACCCCCCAAGAGAGATATGATATCTTTTAATAAATTGAAGAAATTAATAAATGCAGCTGTGTGAAAGGGTATGCCAAGGTATTTCCCTAAATTCTTCTTTCTTCAAGTCCATAAAAACACAAATACTGTATGCTTCTGAATTTCTGAATGATTAAAAAAAGGTAGGGTATATAAAATTAAATTATAGAATCTTGAAAAAATAAGTAGTCCTCTCTGCTCTTAGACGCTATTTGGTGTGTCCACTGAGGGCACTGAAACCACACCCAAGGGCAGGAAATGGTTTGAATTGGTTCTTGAATTGGTGAATAAGAAAATACAGTTTTATCTTTTTTAGCTCGTGTGTGTCCAGCTCTAAATACCTCTCCTCCTTTTTATTTATTTGTTTATTTATTTTATGTTGGAATACGGAGGGTACAAGGATACATTGCAAAGTTAAGGCGAACATGTGTACCTCCGGCTGTTATATTGGTTTAAATTTACCTGTCAACTCTAAAGAAAGTTTAGCTTTACTCAAATTTTGGTATTGTAATAGGTCTAGTGTTATTGCTATTTAACTTTCAGGGACTATTACATGTTTTAAATTAATGACTTTAATTAAACCTGACAAATTTTAGGTGACCGGGTAAAGAAGGTTATTCACATCCAGTCAAAACAGCACTATAATTCTAATGGCAGAATGAATGAGCCATGTACTAAAATGTTAGCCTAATCAATTATCCCAAAGTGCAACATTAATTAATTAGCCTAATGTGGGGTATTAATTAATTAGAATAATGTGGGACATTTTTAGTTAAATTTGAAAACAATTCACTCACACACACAGCACACACATATATCACACACACACATATATCATAGTAAGTGTTTGGTGAGTGGGGCACAGAGATACGTGACTGTGCTCAGTATGGCTCCAGTGCATCATCATCAAGTCATCATTTATGATTTACAACGATGACCCACCTAAAAATGCTGAATGTAGAAATTATGTAACATATAACGGTATAACAAAATGTAAAGGCCATGTCTTTTCTCACATTTAGCAATTTCAATAGACTTGAATGTAACTCTGCACACGGAATTCCCACAGTAATACTGTTTTTTTAAGACTCATAAAACATAAACTAACCCATATAATAACATGTATTCCTTAAGTCTGAATTATCTCTACCAAGCCGGGATCACCAACACAGCAAAACAAGTCATTACTATTACAAGCATGTGTCGCTCAAATTTCTCTGGGTTGGACGTGCTCACTGCGTAGACCCCTTTAAAAATCACTGCATGTGGGCACATACACATATCCAGACAAACACACTCTCATAGCCTAGGGCAGAGCTGGACATGGCTGGAATCATGAAGAGTACCACAGCAGCTCAAGCCAGCAAATAAATGATGCCAGTGAACGGAGGACGCTCAACCTTCTCATGCTTCACCTTCCCATGCTTTTTATCAACCATCTGCTGCCTTCTGGGCTCGACACGCATGATCAAAAATCAATGTGTAATCATTCTCAGTCTAATCCACATACTAGTGGCCACAAAGTATCCTCATGCCAGTGACTGTGGAACAAAAAGAAGGAAGAATGAAACAGTTGTATTCATTTTTCTCAGGTTTAAACACCAGTGTGGTACAGAGCTAATAGTGAGTGTTATCACTTTTTTGCTTCATCCACATTGTACACTCTTATTTGGCTTTGTGGCACTGTTGTTTACTCTGCAATTGTTTATGCAGATTTCCTTAGTCTCGGATTTGGCAACATAATGAGCTAATGTCCCTCCCTTCCACCTGTTCAGGCGCCTTGCAGAATAAACACTCTCCAGAACCCTGAGATGTCCTGGAATTAATTCCCCATAATCGACCCCTGCATCTGTTCCATCCATTCATCAGTGCTGAGTCCCATTCATACCACTGTGGTAAGCCAGTAAGGAGTCTACAGGGCTGCCATTAACAGAACTATGCATGATATTGTAGCTAATTGGCACAAACCGGGCACCTGTCGGGTGTGAGTAAGCCACAATCTGGGCATCAGTCAACATTTTTTGGATCAGATGTTTAGCAAAGAAGTCACACGTAATGTGTTAAACTGCCTGTATTCATTAGCATTTCTTAGACAATGCATAGTTGAGTGTAAGAAAAAAGTCTCTATGTGTAAAACTATATATTTTTCAGATAATTTTATTTATTCTTTTTTTTGTTTGTTTTGTTTTGCTATTTTCCACAATCAGTGGTTTCATCATTATCCGGTGAGTTTCTGTTGTGGTTTGTGGTTATGTATAGCCCCTCATGGTGTACATGCTTTTTCTGGGTTGTTTTTTGTTTGTTTGTTTGTTTTTGTTGTTGTTTTTGTTGTTGTTTTTTTTTTCGCTTTTTTTTTCATCTTGTATTCATATTGCATATACTACTGTTTACGATCGCTCAAAGTCTGTATATTTGTTTTTCCTGTTCCATGCACCTTACTGCCACATCTGGCTCCCAGCTGTTAATGCCTGAGGAAATGAGTAGAGTAAAATGAAATATATTTAAATTAATATACTTAAATTCTGAAACTAAGGAAAGCTAAGCCAATGAGGTGGCAGTTTGTTAGCAGAGTTGGGAGAGTAAAATGTATTGGGTAGCACGGTGGTGTAGTGATTAGCATGTCTTGAGTTTGAGTTGTGGGCTTGCTGAGGGCGTTTCTATATGGAGTTTGTATGTTATCCATTGTATTTGCATGGGTTTCCTCTGAGAACTAGAACATTAGGCTAATAACATTAGGTGTGAGTGTGAATGGTTGTATGTATGTTTTGCGATAAACTGGTGAGCTGCCTTCACCCAGAATCAGTTGAGATAGGCTCCAGCCTCCCTGTGACCACAGTAGGAATAAGCATATTGGGAAATAAATGAATAGATGCATGAATGAATAAAATGTACTCAGTAACCTAATCCATGTATCACAATATTAAAGTAATACAAATTGATTATTTTCCATTATGTTTGGATTACATCATTGCTAACTATACAGACATTGACAGGATTTTTCCCATCTGAAAAGGATAACATACACCATTCTACAGTAGAACTCTGATCCCCCCCCCCCCAATAGAGGACTGAATAATAAATCAGCAACTGTAAGGATAGGCTTTGATTTCTTTGATTTTCAGCATTTTAATCAGCACTACAAAAGAACTATGTATTTAACTAGGTTTAATTAAATAACAACTCACTAATTAACATGTAGCATTTATCGGATATCTGTCACAGCATGAAAACATTATGTTTACTTACAATATTATGTGCTCTTCTAAACCAAATGAGAAGGTAATGGTAGGCCACTGTGTACAGTGTTTACTGTTTTTTTTGTTGTCTCCTCACATTTCTTGCAATGGTAAGACAGTATATTAAACTGTGATTTGTTAAGATTTCAAATAGATAAATTCTAAATAAAGATAAAATAACCCTTCCCCTTGTTTTGGTTACTGATACTTTCCAATGCTAAATGGTTTTCGCTTGTTGTGTGCAAGTGAGGTGAATCAATTTCAGCTTGTAGAATCAACTCCTTTTACAACACAAAAAAAGTTTTGCAGTTTACTTTTATTCCTAAGTGCCCAAAATTGATGAACTGGCATTTCTTATAATCAGTTCTGATGTGAAATGAAAGCAGGACAGAGTAACGGAACACTACACTTCCACTGTAATGCCTATTATATTCCTATAACTACATATTCCAATCTATTAAATCAGAGGTTTCCAACACTGGTCCTGCAAAACCCTCTGTCCTGCACATATGACCCTTTCCCTTGCTCCCAACACACCCAATTTAATTAATAAGTTAATAAGCATGCCCTCCGCCTCGACTCAGCCTTCTCTGAGTCAGGGTGAGTGTATATGAGTATCACTTATATGTGGAATAAAATAATGCACTCTCTGCTCAAAAGAGGGATCCAAAATAAATGTCAAAAAAAAAAAATTGATAGACTCCTTGGATGTGTTAACTGTTCTCTTGTCAGTCTTGCTATAGACCCCAAACACCCGGAACCTTTTTGGTAACTCTATCTTTGGTATACAGAGAACCAAACATTCACAAATTAAATTATTTATCAAATTGCTTACACCTCATAGGCTCGTGTGAAGGCTGGAGTATATCTCAACCGATTCTGGGTGAAGGAAGGTCAATTCCCGAGCTTGGGGCATTTTTGTGTGGAGTTTGCATGTTCCTCCGTGTTGTAGTGGGTTTCCTCTGGGTACTCCAGTTTCCTCCCACATACCAAAAGCATGCAGAGTAGGCTGATTGGCAGTCCCATATCACCCCTAGGTGTGAGTGTGAGTGTGAATGGTTGTGGGAGTGTTGGCCTGCAATGGCCTGGCGAGCTGTTTAGGGTGTACCCCACCTTCGCCCAGAGTCGGCTGAGATGGGCGCCAGCCTCCCTGCGAACCTCATTAGGATTAAACGGCTTAGAAAATGAATGAATGAATGGAATAAAATTGGACTATTTACTGCTGCTACTATTTAATTCGACTAACTATTTAGACATGCTTCTAATTTTTTAGCATGCCACCATTTATTTAGTTAATTAGGTAGTGTAATTCATTTTTGTTGAGGAGGTTAGGGGTTATGATCAACTGTTAGAATAATGAATAAAGTAAAGCTATTTTGTTTTATTTAGTTCTTTAGATTATAGACATCGACTATATGGGATAAATTTACATTGTATTTCAAGCTAGCAGCTTGTGTGTTTTATGTATGTATGTATGTATGTATGGGTTTATTTATTTATTTATTTATTATTTCCTAAGAATCCACCAAAGTATTGACTGCAATCTTAATAATAAGCTTGTGCAACTGCGGACAAAAATAGAGATGCTAACATAGTACAATAAGGCTATCAAAGACTGTGTTGCTAACAAAGCAGGCTGATAACCCAACAAGCTAACTGTACTTGTAAGCTAACTAGTGAATTAACATAAACGTAATGAATTTAATAAAGTCTGTACTACAGTGAGCTAATCTAATTAAGACCAAGTTTACTGCAAAAATCTGCTATCTAATCAAAATTTAAAATCTTATCTCCAGCCAAAATTTTTTTGGATCTTGTTTTGGGAAAAATTTACTATGTAAGAACAGAATGTGAAAAATGATTAATATTGTTTCAAGAATATTCATTCTTGATTATAGTTTGTGTCCTCTTAAATCAAGTTAAATTTTCTGCCAGCGCAGTAAGATAATTACACTTAGTAAGAATACTGTTTGAAGAATATTTATCTTATTTTAAGTATCTTACAAAGTGTAATTATCTTACTGCACTGGCAGATAATTTTAAATATTTTTTTTTGGCTGGAGATAAGATTTTAAATCTTGATTAGATAGCAGATTTTTGCAGTGATGTGCTCACAAAAGTTATAGGATCACTGGGTTATTGTTTATTAAAGGCAGTTTTACTTTTCCGTTTGTTTCTTAGTGTTTCGCCAGTAAATATGTATATTTTATTCCATAGCGAGGATCTAAAGATTAGGATTAGCTAGCTAGCATGTGAAGAGTTGGATAGTTACTTAATTCTGATGGTAAGATTCTGGAAGGAAAACAAAATTGGGAAAATCATGAAAATGTGGTAAGAATATGTAAAACTCCAGTGACCTATGATGTTTTTATTTCATTTCTTAATTTGAAACAATGAATTATATATGATTGTGGTGGCTGGTGGCAGCTAGTATGAAAGCATGAAAAGAAAATTGTCCGCACTCCCCTCTCAACCTCACGGCTACTCGCTCATGTGGACCTACACTAGACCGTCCTTATTACATCAAGACAAAAAACAGCAGCATAAAGAAAAGGTAAACAACCCTGGCATTTCTGTGATTCACATTCATCAATTTTCCCATCGTCCCTTTTCCCTTGGTGTGTAAATGGGCTTTAAGATGTATGCAGAGGCCCTGGAAGGAGTCATTCACTGTGAGCTCACTGAACAACAACTCATACAACAGGGTGAAGAATATGAATATACATTTTCATTTCCTTTGCTCAAGGGTGCAGCTATAATACTGTTGCACACATCTGAGAGATTCCAGGCTGGGTTGCTTATGATAAAACTCTAAGCTTAAGACAATATTCTTCTTCTTATGAAAGTATGTGTGTATGTCATCTAGGCATGACAATAACTAGTTCTACCAGGTTACTGCATACAGAGTGAATCATTCATTTGACTGCTGTGCCTAAAGGACAAGCTTATAAACATTTTATTATATCTGTGAGTAAATTCCTTAGTCACTCTATATTTCTGTCTGTCTCTCCAATCTGTCTGTCTATCGTTATCAATCCACCTATCTATCTATCTATCTATCTATCTATCTATCTATCTATCGCTGTCTGTCTATTTCCCTATAAAAATGCCTATTTCTCTATCCACCCATCCACCTGTCTATTAACATAATAAATATTTATCTGTAGTGAACCAATTAAAAATTAACATAAAATAAAAAATCTTCTCCCAATTGCTCCATCAGTGTATTTTTGATGTTTATCGTTTTGATCAGTAGAATAGTTCAACATGAGTTTTGTGATTCTTCTCCATCAGTCACTGTCAAGGGCACCAAGAGAACACTCTGGGAGAGAGAGTGAAAGGTGAGTGAATTTAACACTGAGAGGAATTGCTCTATTTTCCTTTGAAGTACATGAGTGGTACCTGAAGAGCATGCAATCCCCAAACCTTCTCTCCAACCTGACTATCTAATGAGGCTTTATTAACATACTTATCTCTGAAGCGTACAGTACACTGCACACACAGCCTCCATTATGCAGCTGTTCTACTGCACCTAATTAAACCTTTATCTGGGGCTTGATAATGTCTTCCATGCTTTGTGAATGGAGATGAAATTATTCCTAGAAAGTGAACTACTCCAATCTCGACCACCAAGTCAACAAGTGAACTGCATTTCCCCTCGCCCAATTATTCACTGCCCAAACCCTGGGGTTTAAATCTCATGAAGTAGACCAGTAAAGGCATATTAGGTTTATAATAGATTTTCTTTTTCAACCTTACCTTCTGCCCATCCCTGAGAATTTCCTTTTGACATGTCCATGACCTCATGATCCTCTGCCCAGACATCCTCAGCTGATGTTAGACTCCATGCAAACTCTTGACGATAGCTTTCAGACCTGACATGGCATGATTTTCCTTTTGAGGAACATTCCAAACCTGAGTGACCAAAAAATATACATATATACATATATAACAAATAAAGAACATTTATCCTGACCAAAAGCCATAGATATATTAGAAGAGAGACGAAAAGGAAAACCACAAAATTAGTTAAAAATGAATTATTCATCAGTAGTAGACAACGTCCAAGCTGTTAAATATTTCATCTCTATTTCATATTATAGCCTGAATCCACTGCAGCACAAAAATGTAATAATAAACAGTCCTCTTTGGGGACTCAGTAAATCGCTCTGCTGTTCTTTTGTTGAGGCAACTAATTGCAAAGGACAAAAGGGCATTGCTCCTGAATTAACCAGACCAGCAGGCTAGCACAAATATCTTTTTAGGTGCCCCCCCTCCCCCCCTCCTTTCTTTACGCAACAGCAAGGTTAAGTTTGTTATTTTTTAATTACTAGACTGGGATACCCACCAAACTGGGAATTGAGTGTACAATTATATACACCCTCCTTCTATCTCACAGAATATCCAACACAAATATCCTAACTGCTATAGAAACTATTTGATAGCTAGTTTTTAATAAGAAACTAAATGTGGTGTAGTGGTTAGCATGTCCACCTCACAAAAAGAAGGTCCTGGGGACAAGTCCCAGATTTGAAAGTTTCTGGGTAGAGTTTACATGTTCTACCAGTGCATCTGTGGGTTTCCTCAGGGTACTCTGGTTTTGTTCCACAGACCAAAGACATGCACATTAGGGCAATTGGCTTTTCCAAATTGCCCCTGGGTATGGATTTGAGTGTGAATAGTTGTGTGTTGGCCCTGCAATGGTCTGCTGAGCTGTTCATTGTGTATACCGCTTTCGCCTATTCTCAGCTGAGATAGGCTTTAGTTCACCATGACTCTAGAAGAATTAAGAGGCTCTGCAAACGAGTCAGTGAGATTATGAACTTATGGCAGTATTGCTGAATGCTTCATATTTACTAATCAGATTGAGCTGATTTGTTTTCTAAAACGGCAGTTTTAACAGTCATTCCAGATGCATTTTTTACATTAATATTAATAATTTGAATACATTATCATTTTTACAATAACAACTTGAGCAAAAACTTGTTTGGTGGATGCACTACCTTTAAATGAGTTACAAACTGTTGGTTACACAAATACATTACAAACTTTGTGAAGATTTTTTAATTTATTTTTTATGTGTTTTTTTTTTTTTGTTTGTTTTTTTTTTTTTGGAAGAAGACTCTGATGTCAGTTCCTTACAACAGCAAATCGCCAACTGCTTTATCCCTCACATATAATCTACATTCATGACTCAGGTTGCAAAGGGGCAGAAAACTTCCAGGAAATCTTTAGTAATTTTCCAGAAACTTTCGATTACAACCTAAGGACAACCTGCAACCTAGGGAGTTTTGTTAATATTCCACTTTGGATATATCAAGGGAGTTAACAGGAATATGTGGGACTTAACAGGAATTAATTGAAAATTTGGAGTAATTTATACAAACTGCATCATATAAAAATATCACTATAAACATTTGTTTTTGTCATGAGCAGACATGCATGCATGTATATTTTTTTACATTTTTTTTTTATATATTTTTTTTTTACATATTTATTTATTTATTAATTTATTAATGCCCAGTACAGGGTTGAAATTGAATTGGCTCTGCAGTAAATCTGGTTGTTTTAATAAGGATAATGCTGCCAAATGTTCAGCCTCTCCACGAAACAAATAAAGAG
>JAQMYF010000023.1:45169022-45182119 GCA_030014195.1 Neosilurus mollespiculum
ATTTTTGTGTCTTCTGTATATATATATATATATATATATATATATATATATATATATATATACATATACAGTACATGTACACACATACATGTAAAGTTACAGTCGCAGATTAAGAGATGACGAACAACAAAAAAAGACGACAGATAGTGATCCCTATGTGTCCCTCCAGCTTCTCTGACAGACGACATAATATGAATGAATCAGGATATCAAAGTGCAGCCGCTATGATTGTTGTTATTAACAACTAATCTCAAGTCTTCTTGGGGGTTGGGATGCCACACATCTGACTGCTGGTGCATAGAAATGGTTTCGGAGTTGGTTTGTGTGTGTTTAAATTGTCCTCTATATCCTTCCTGAAGGAAGGAGGGTAAACAGTCCATGTCCAGGGTGGGTTTTGGTTCTTTAAAATACCACTGGCTTTCCAGTGGTGGGGGCACTGTAATCCCAATAGCTATTTCTACTATCATCACAACCTGCATTATGTCTGTTCAGTCCGCTGCTGTACAGCTAGCAAACCACACAATGCAGGATTAGGTCAGCAGGCACTCAATTTTGTACTGATAGAAATGAGTCAGCAGATATATAGGGGGTGAGCCTGCTTTAGCTCCCTGAGGAAGTAGAGTCTATGTTGGCCCTTTATTATTTAAAGTATTGTATCATTAGTAATTCAGAAAAGGCAGCGAACCCATGGTTATGTAAAGAGCGGCATTTCGGAAACAATAATTTGAGCATGTCTTTTCTTTAGCACTTTAAAGAAGAGAAGGGTTTTTTTTCTGGTTATTTTGTTCTTTAGGCTTTTTTAAAATTATTTTTATTAATTAATTAATTTGTTTTTTTAATTTAATGTATTTATTTTTATTCTTTGAAAACTGTTTTTTCCCCAGTTGTACAAATAAAATATAAGTAATCATCACATCCCTCTTCACAGAGCACAGGGATCTCTCTGATTGCTTTCATGCAAAATGATATCATTCTGAATGCAACAGTAAAAAAGTGTGCATGTAAACACAGCTACTTTCATTGTAAGATTTACTGTCAGCCTTTATTTTTTCACCTCTCTATTATCAGGAAATCCCAAATCCCCTGTTTTTAGATTTTTCATGATGGAAAATATAACCAGCTTTACTACTGACTTATATGAAGCACTGTTAAATCTCTACACAGGAAACTTCATCATATAATAAGCATCCACCATACACAAGTTATTATATAAACTGTTAGAAGAAATAATAAAGCATAAAAATAAGCATAGTGAATAAAATTTGAGCTAGGCTCTAACAGCAAATTAATTCATGCCTTGTAACCAATTAAAAGTGAGAAATTCACCAACATAGTATAAGTGCTATAAGACTTAAAAAACACCAAGAACCCCGATTTCCAGCACTTCTGATAGATGACTATAAGCGGAAAACTGCTGACAACAACAGAGATACGAGACCACCTCTACCTTGTCCTCTCCTCAAAAACAGATGCCAGTCGGCAGTTTTCTGGCATATGCACTGCCCATACTCCAGATGGGGCACAATCAGAGCAGCTCTCCAAACAAGAGTAAGCATTAGTTCTAGTGTCATGGTTGTGGAGGAGGAGATCCGTCTCGATTTGAAGTGCAGAGACTATGCCCTCCTGCCTGCGGCGCCCAGCCAAGCTCTCCACCACCGCCCATAATAAATGCTAGTGCACAACAGACGCTGAGAGAACACTGGTCATACATCACCATGCCTGAAATGTGGCACACAGCATGCCTACCTTTCCAAGATACCTTTCTGCTCGTGGGTCATCTTTCACCCGTATCCATGTTCTCTAAACAGGTCTCGACAAAATCCGTCCAGCAGAATATGAATACATTTGAAAGGATATTGCAACCAGCAAAAATACATTACAGTGAAGCCCATTTTCTTCTCATTTTGTATTTCTCTCAGAGAGACAGGTGTTTCACTGGAAGAGAAACGCAGAAACAGTGACACCAGTGTCATCACTTTCTTAAACAAGAGTACTTGGAGAGCGCAAACCTCTGCCAAGCCATAAAAAAAATAAGTAGACAGCATCCGCTGCTGGACCTGGAGTACTACAATTAAAAGCGTGCCTGGGGGTGGATTAAAATTCCTGTGTTAAATTTAAATTGCTACCAAATGTGCAATCTAAATCATATGTGGAAGAAACCTGCTCTAACAACAAACTTTCTGATTCTGAATACACAGAGCGAGATTTTTTATTTAAATACATTTTTGGATGTCATCAAAGCATGGATTCTTACAAAAATGTAATCACCTTCCCATAATAAAAAATTCAGATTGAAAGGTAACTGGCGTCGAGAAGAGCCAGTTGAGGTTGATAAGAATGCCTCCTGAATGCCTCCCTGGTGTGGTGTTTCAGGCATATTCAACCTGGAAGAGACCCTGGGGTCGATCCAGAACACACTGTCTCTCGGCTGCTCTGGGAACTATTTGGTGTTCCCCCGGAATATCTGGAGGAAGGGGCTGGGGAGAGGGACGTCTGGACCTCACTGCTTAGGCAGCTGTCCCACGACCCAACCCCAGATCAAGCAGAAGATGATGATGATGAGATAATAAAAACATAGAAGCATTTTTTTTTTTTTTTCTGTAAACAGCTCTCAGTTAGCTGTTGTTGTCCTCTCAGGCATCCATATATAGTGATTATTTTTATTTAGGATTTTTTTTTTTTTTTTTTTTTTAATCTATCTAGTAACTCCAAAACAAGAACTTGTTGCATGTGAGGAAGAAGTGGGATCAGCTGTTCCACGTTCCAGCTTAGTGGCACCATGTCAGAGTGAGTAATGAGAGAAAGTATCGGTCATGGTCACACTGACTGGTAGGTTGACCAAGCTGGAATAAATCAGAGAGTGTAGCATCATCACAGTGACACCAATTACACAGCCTTGAGGGATCAAAGTCACTCAGGTCCAGGGTTCCCAAAGGCAGTCACAGTGGAAGCCTTTGGGGAGCAAGGAAATGTCTTGATCCTGAAGAAAACCGGTAACCTAACCTCTGACATGAGCACTGATGATTCAGGGCCAATTACATGCACTTGCCTTAGTAAATGACTTTCAGGCAGGTGGGTTAATTGACGAGAGGGCTGGGGTCACTTAGACACACCTGTTGGGTCTTCATGTACCTTTTGAAAAAGTTACTTAATAGTTCAGTCAGGTATATGTTTATACATAAATATTTATAATGTCCTTTATGACTATGGTGCTAATTTTGGTGCTAATTTGATGCTAATATGAGAAGTTTAGCATCATCAAGAAGAAACACTACTACCGTGTCATTGACATAATAAGCCATAATAAGCGTCTCTGAGGTACTTCGGTTTACTTACCTCCCACAGTCCGAACACATGCACATTAGGCTGACTGGCTATTTCAGATTGCAGCAGGTTTGAGTGTAAATGGGTATGGGTGTGTGTGTGTGTGTGTGTGTGTGTGTGTGTGTGTGTGTGTGTGTGTGTGTGTTTTGGCCCTCCAATGGCCTGCTGAGCTGTCCAGGATGTACCCTGGCTTTGCTCAGTGTTGGAGGAGATAGGCCTCCCTATGACCCTAATAGGATTAATCGGTTCAGCAAATGAGTGAAAGAGTGTTTCAGTTTGCTTTTCTTGTTTTTGTCTAATATATACTACAACTATGAATAAGTTTTAAAATGCAACCAGTGTGGTTTACATGTGTTTCCATGAAGTGTCTACTAAAAATCTGAAAGAGTTTAAAAATATGCCTTTAATGGGCTCACAAGTGGCGCATCGACAAGATGCGAGACAGTCAACTTGGAGATCGCAAGTTCAAATCTAGGTTGATGCCACCGCCATTCCATGAGAGCTAATTGGCCGAGGTCTCACAGGAGGGAGGGATAACATACGTTACCGTCACATCAGCCAAATGAAATCTTTAGCCGATCCATGGGCATCTGTGAGCTCATTTGTACAAAAGGGGCTTTCCCTCTGAGTGTGTCAGTCCACCCCCAAATGCACATGCACAGCAGTTTGTAAAGAGGCGGATAGTATCATCACTTGTCAAGGAGGGGGCCTGTGCATGGTTACGCCCCTCTTAGAAAATAAATCTTAAGCGCCACAGAAGCTCATAAATTAATTATAAAGATTTATAAACAAGTCATTCAGATAATAATTTTTCCTTTAAAAGAAACCTTTATTCTAAGAACTCTCTTATCATCCATAAACCAAGTACGATCATAAAAATACTATAATTTCTACTTCTGTGTTTGTAGCAGTTTTTATTATTTATTTATTTATTTATTTTATTTTTTTAACACACTGTTCAAGTCACTCTGTTGGGTGTTGCTTCTGCCATTTGCCATTTTTCCTGTAGTAACGCCTGGCTAGTGAAATATGACACACATCACAAAATCTATGCAAAACCATCCATCTGACCACAAATCATCTGTCTTTTCACTTAAAATAAAAATTCTGGAGGGTAATGCTTGTACATAAATCAGATCGGTGCAGTGAATCACTGTCTACTCTTGTCACAGTCAACCAAGCCAGCATTCACTGTTTGCGATCCCTGACATGGTGAAAACTCTAGCGCTGGTTCATTGGGTACATAAAACATATCAAGTCCAGTGCAGCATGAAGAGTAACACTTGCTGGTCCGGAAGCTTCAACAAGGAATTCAAAAAACATGGATCATGTTTTAAAATAGGGCCAAAAAAAAAAAAAAAGAACTATTCCGCCACCCCACATGTCCATTGGTAGTCACAAAATTTAATTTGAATAAAGATAAACTCCACTTATTATTTTATGTAAATTGCTCTGTTTACTTTGTTCCACCTGGGATTAATTTACAGATGGATTAGAAACCTATATTGGCCTCCCATTGGTCTGGCCTGGCAGGCCTGTTGACAGCCCACGTGACATTCTGTGATGCACTCAGGTGAAAATGTACATCGCTGAGATGGCCAGCATTGTCGTTTAGTATCAGTCTAAACGTATGCCTGTGTATGGAAGTTGTAGCTTTGACGTTTCACGCTTTCATCTGTCAAAACTGGGACTGGAATAGAGATTATATACTCTTCCGTTTCAAAATGAACCCCTACTTTAGAGACTGGAAAGAGCTGAATTTAAATGATGTTTTGGGCGAGTACACAGGCATTGCTAATGATCTTGCAATAGTCGGTCAAGGACAGAGAGCTTCCAGAGTTTTTAACACAGTTTTCACCAGCACTGCTCGCACTGCACAGTACCAGTGCCCTGAATGCCATTCCTTAAATCCACTCTTTGGATCTGTTCAATACTTTATAATGGTGCAGCACTTCTCCCAGTATGAGGCTCTTGCCAAAGTCATACAGATCACTGGATTAAATGACTATAAATATGGAATTATCTTGTATGGACATTGATTTAAGGAAGGTGGGCATTTAATAATACTTGTTCTAAAACCTGACTTAATTTCATTACACTGCGATGATAAGAAGGGTGTCTTTTTAACATCAGACAATTACCACCAAGCTCTTGCATTTGCTTGCAGCCTAATGTGCTGGTAATATTAAAAGTTTTTATCAGAGCACAATCATTCCTGTGTTACAATATAATTTCACGTAGCTTTTATGGAGTTCAGCTGTGATTACTGGCAGGAAAAAAGAAACCATAGCATGAATTTAGTGCATGCTCCCTGGTGCTCAAAATGTCGCTGTGTCTTGTCACTGAACATGGAGTTTGAGATGTGAGTGAGATTTTATCGAGGTTACACATCATTCTCAATATTAATCCTAGTTTTCACAAAATGATGATTTTCCTGCTTTGTAATATACCAAGCTTTACAGAGAATGAACAATCTCATCATACTTCTGATGTAAGTATAGGGTTAAAAATCGCATTGTATGTAAGGTTGGAGTGCAAAAGTTGATGTAAGTAAAATTACTTCTTGTTATCCACTTGGTGCTGGCATTAGTGGTTATGCTCAAGATATTAATCATTTGCATAAAAGAAAAAACAGCATGTTAGAGCACAATCATTTAAAAGCTCTTCTGACCTAAATTCACTTAGGAATGAGAGGAAGATAACCTACTGTCAGTTCTGTTAGCTTTGTTAGGAGATTATGTTTTCACCTCTGTTTGTTTGTATATAAGCCAGTTTGTTTGTTTGTGTGCAAAATAACTCAAAAAGTTATGCATGGATTTTGATGTTTATTATTTATTTATTCATTCATTTCTTTATTTACATCTATTACACATTTTTATTAATTGGTACAAGTAACAACCATTTAGATTTTGGAAGTGATCCATGGATGGTATCATGTTGAAAAAATTCTAGAAACCCAGAAAAAATTGCCTATTAAATAATATAGAGAAATTGCTAATCAAACAGCCACTATGCCAAGTTAGAATAATCAATTTGTGTCTGGTGGAGGTACCTTGCATTCCATGAGGGCCCCTCTATTTTTTTTTTTTATTTTTAAATTTGTTCTATTTATTTATTTATTTATTTATTTTAAATATTATTTAATCTGGAACTTCAACTGGTATGTATTCCATTACATCAGTTACTCGTAAAATTTTAAAATTTACAAACGCTGAAAATAAACACCTTCAGGCAAAAGACAATAAATATGTGTTTATATTTAAAATCCTCCAATAAAAGAACTATTTCCGCATATAGGGGTTGTTTCCTTAGCTTGAAACTGCCGGCTTTAACCCAATTCATGACTTTTTGTATCTTTGCTGATGGGATTTTATAATCCCAGCAGCTAAGCAAGCAAGTGTCATGAGTACACCTACAACATTATTGAAGATGCTGCTTGAGTTTAGATTCTTTAGTCTTGAGTTATGTACTGCTAGATACTCAACATCCCTGATATAATGTATTTGTGTGCCTAATGCTTATACCTAACATAGCCGGTTAATAGGTGAAAAACATGACTGGGACTACAGCAGCCTTTCTGGTGGATCTTGGAGCTGGTCTCACATAAAAATATACGTGGAGGAAATATGCACTTGTCTAAGAAATGTGAGCATACACTGCAATACGTACACTGCAACCATTTGTTTTCTGGCAGTATCTGCAATACATACATAGCAGTCACTGTTCCATGTATATTTTTACCTTCTTGAAAATCAATGGTCAGGTCACATCTGGTTGGCCAAGTGTGCCTGAAGGGTGCCTTTACCTTTGCAACAGATTAATTCATCCAGCGCTTGACCCATGATTAATTTCAACATGACCAAACTTTCTGTGAAGGGAAAACCCGCCCTCCCAGTTCTCAAGGTAGCTCTCACTTATTCTGATGCAACTGCATATAAGACTTACAGGATAATGCTGGTTGACTGCCAGAAGGCAAACAAATCACCTACGATCATCCACAGTTAAGTAATGCCAGCTATGTATAACTGAGGCTTTACACTCATGTTTCAGTCATCATTTAGCTTAGGCTGATTTTTAACTGGAAATGGTGCAAGTTCTCTCGGAACTCTGCAATGACATTTATATAATCCACACTTCTACTACAACATGTATAAAAACAAAAAGATAAAAAAGGTTGCAAATTGATAGCATAATAATATATGAAAACACTGCAAAACTCATTCCATATGATGGCAATACCTAAAACATCCGCAAGATATCAAAATGCTACTCATGACAGATTCTCTAGCATTAAGTTCAGCAATAAAGTGAAAAAGACTCCCGGATTACCTCTTTTATTCATTAAATATAATTTAATTGTATTTATTAATGTACTTATGTATTTATTATTGCATTTTGACACATTTTGGATTAAGCTTTTATAAGGTTTAATTTTAAAAATAAATAAATAAATTTTATTATATGTGTGTGTGTGTGTGTGTGTGTGTGTGTGTGTGTGTGTGTGTATACATTGCATGTTTTTGGACTGTGGGAGGACAATGGAGTTTGGAGGAAACTCACCAAATCACGGAGAGAACATGCAAACTCCACACAGAAATGCCCTGAGCCCATGAATCGTATATATATTCAATTCAATTGACATCTAGAACCATTCAGGGAGTGCAAACCTCCACCCAGCCAAATAAAAAGAGTACAAAGCACCCCATGCTGGGCATGCTCTAATACCATACTTCCAAACTATTTCATGAAGTTAAAAAAAAAATCTTTAAAAATTGCTGAATTCTGAATTTGATCTGGGTCAACATAAACATCTAACAAAGTTTTACTTGGGCTGAACGCCACACCTCCCCAAAAAAAAAAAAAAAAAAAAATTATTAATTTTAAAAAAATAAATCATTAAAGAATTAAATAATTACATAATTGAAACCACTCACACTTTTTTGCATAGAGTTTTCAACAAAGAAAAACCAATGCAGGCAAAAACATAACCTCCTTGGCAAATGTAACGAGTGTGAAATGACTGACAGCTGCAAAGATGTCTGAAGTTTCCAGTATTAAATAAAGTGACCCCAGAAGCATCAGTAAGGATTAAATAGGTCTATAATTAAGTGTAATGGTAAATTAATGGCAATTTTATTACCGCTGAAACTCTCCTGGACCACAAACATTTTAAAGGAGTGAAGTGAGGACCATTATTGTAGAAACTGAGGTAAGAAAATATATGAGGAACACAACAGTAGCCAGAGTAATAAAAAGCAGTCTATGATTTATTAATTGTTAAATGCTGAATGCATTGTGAATGTTCAGTATTCAGCTGGGTGACTTCCCTCAGGCTTCTATTCTCACGCCTGTCCAATTCTATTTATGTCACTTTCTCACCGAATTCACCAAAAACTCTTTTAATATCAGTTAGTCTAATATTCTTGCAAGTGAATAGCTTGTGTATTGATCAGAATATCTTCATTCTGTAAATACCAGCTCAGATATTCAGAAGCTGTAAAACTAAAAGTTTAATAAGAGAGAGCTGCATACATATGGTGACAGGAAGCTGCTGACACATGTCACGTCCAGTAAAGAGTTTTTCTTTCTTTTGAATGAAAGCGTTTTGAAGTCAGATGACTTACCAAAACTCACTGATGTGTCCTCTGGGAAGCCAATAACATCCTCTGCTATCCAGGAGAAGTTCCAGTAGTGCAGTGGAACATCGGAATTTCCCGTATTTCTGGCTGATGCTGGTCCTGCAATATAAAGGTAGTGCATGCTATGTTATGGGTTTATAAAATATATGCCATATGCACTGCATAAAGGAATATCTTTAGCAAGCCGGAAATTATTATGAAATAAGCTCTGACAGTGGATTTAGAACGATGACACACAGTAGAGAGGTCTTGCATCACCCTAAAAGCTCGCCATACAGTGTTCCACTTATTAGAGTTACACAACTACTTACACCAATCAGCCATAACAATAAAAATATTATCACCACTGACAGGTAAGGTGACAATGATTATCTCATTACAGGGGCACCTAACAAGTAGAGGGATGTAGGCAGTAAAACCAATAAAGACCAATTCGACTTACATTAGCACTGGGAAGTGTATTTTCAACATTCTGGATGTTAAATCCATACAGGGGACTGTGATGTGTCTTAAACTGTTAGCTGTCAAAGTTGATGTGTTGGAAGCAGGACAAATGAGCAAGCATAAGAATCTGAGTGACCTTGACAAGGGCCACACTGTGATGGCTAAATGACTGAGTCTATTCATCTCCAAAACAACAGGTCATGTGGGGTGTTCCTGGTATGCAGTGGTAAACAGCTAGCAAACATGGTTCAAGGAAGGACAACCAGTGACCTAGCAAGCATTTCATGACTGCCCAAGGCTCAGTGATGCACATGGGGAGTAAAGGCTATTGCAGTACCTGGTCTGATCACACAGAAGAGCTACTGTAGCACAAACTGCTGAAACTGTTAATGCTGTCTACAATAGAATAGTGCATTACATCTTACTGTGAATTGGGCTGCCTAGTTGCAGACCCGCCAGGTGGTGTTAATGGCTGATTGGTGTACAAAAATTCAGGTAAATGTTACTGATTAAGAAATATTATTGCTTCCTCGATGGACACATTATATAGCTAGCTAAAGAACTTGCAAAACCAACCACTGGATTACACATCAGGTTAGATTTCCTGTAAAAAAAAAAAAAAAAAAAAAAAAAAAGGCCCATCGCCCCTCTCTTCCCACCCTCCCCAGAGGTATAAGCATACCACCAACTGTTAGCCTTATCACGGCCTTCCTTTTTCACTTGACTACTTAATTGAACAAAGTTAAGCTCAGATCAAACACTTTGCAGCATCCAGGGACCCAGACAAAAAAATATTTTGCTTAGTTGACAGGTGGGTATAAGGTCAAGACATAGATACAACATAAATGCAATCAGATTTTAACATGCCACTTTTACTAGCATTTCACAATTCGCCCCATGAGGAAGAAAACCCAATAAATGCTGCTTCTTCTGATGCATGTAAACCATAACCTTCACAAATATTCCGCTGTCTTCAATTTCAGTTGACGTGTAATATGTTAGATTGAACGGATCAATTCGCAACGGCATCTGATATGACTGTATGGCATTCATAACTTATATTTTATGTCTTTGAAATGTTCTACAGTGGGCTGAATTACCAAGTGGTGGAAAGGAATAAAATCTGCCCATATACATTAGGTAACATTCTTTTAAAGATTATCCTGCCTGACATCATTCCTATAAATCTTAACATTCCATAAAATTGCAACTAGAACACAAAGCTTGTTTCAGGACTTCTTTTGTACGTGTATGGACATAGTGGCATTGTGGTTAGCAATTTAATTGCTGGTTGTTGTTAATTAGGGGGTTTTGTGTAGAGTTTATGTGTTCAGCCTGTGCTTGTGTGGGGCTTCCCCCAGGTACTCTGGTTTCCTCCCAAAGTCCAACACATTCACATTAGGCTATAAATGTCTGTTTCAAATAGCCCCTAGGTGTGAGTGTAAATAGCTGTTTTGGCCTTGGTGATAGACTCACAAGCTGTTCAGGATGTACCTTGCCCTAAGCCAAAGTCAGCTGAGAGACTTCAGCATGACCTAGTACAGTAAAGCAGTTCGGTGAATGAATGAACATACAGATTTTATACTTGCATAATCATAAATATGACCGACTTGGCGTGTCTGTGTGGAGTTTGCATGTTTTCCCTGTGCCCTTGTTGGTTTCCTCCGGGTACTCTGGTTTCCTCCTACTGTCCAAAAACATGCACAGTAGGCTAACTGGCTGTTCTTAATCGCCCTTAGGTGTGAGAGTGAACGGTTGTGTGTATGTTGGCCCTGCGATGGCCTGGTAAGCCATACAGGGTGTACTCCACCCTCGCCCTGAGATGGGTGCCAGCCTCTGCACAACCATAATTAGGATTAAGTGGCTTAAAAAATGAATTAATGAATGTACTATGACTCAATGAATGACTCAGATTGGCCAGTGTATTAGGGCCCACCAAAGGTCATCCCTTTTCCTTTTAAAGAAAAATGAACAAAATATGTGTACCAATATATTGGACCGCTAAGGAATTTGGGCTTGCCTAAACATGTTAATTTAAATGTATTAAAGAAGATCAATAGTAAACACAGCTTGAGTTTCATGAGCGCTATGTCAAATGTGGTGTGAAGCAGGTGCACAGTGATGCTTTCACCTGCTTTATTTCTTTCTGTTCAGTAGTCTCAGATGAGACGTTTCACTAAAAAGCTTTGCACAGGTGTAAAAAAAAAAAATGTGGAATGTAGCACCACTGTTTTCAATTTCCATTGTTTCGCTCATCTCTCATTTGTTTGTACAGCTGTTTTCCACTCATCACATGGTTGCCCCAGGTTGGATTGGTCTCTATCTAAAAAAAAAAAAACACAACAGCACTCCATCATCTGATCAATGAGTCCCTTGTCTACTCCTTTCCCACCACTCCATTTCCCCTTGGAGCTCTAATCTCAGATCTGCTCAGCTGAAACAACCTTTCTATGGTTCAAAAACAATGAAATAAATAACAAGCACTCAATATACAACTCTATGTGGAGGGGAAAGACATGTTTGATGGGACATGATATAGTGCTTCAATCATGAGCTTTGTTTGGTAGTGTTTCAATGGTTCAGTAATAAAGTCATTACCCATGAAGGAGTTGGGGGAAAAAGCTATGAGCCCTATCAGGTACTCGATCAGATATTAAACTACCTCCAAAATGTCAGAAGCATGTGCCAAGAGTTGGATATGGCTCTTATTTTTTATTTATTTATTTATTATTATTTTTATAAAAATGAACCAAATTGTTTCAGCTTAACATTTGACATTTAACAATTTCAGTACAACAGATAGCTGGGTAAACAAAACATTTAACAATTTAAAGATGGTGAAGGAGTTTTAATTGATGCTTGGTAATAATGAGCTTTTTAAATGAGCTAACTGTCAGAAAAGGTTAACATCCTTAACCCTTGATAAACTCTTGCTAAGTCATATCACTGGAATTATGAGCTTTTATTTCCTTGCAAAAACTCTATTCACCTAAATCAATGGATCCAACAGTAAACACACAGTAAAAGTCCAGAGTTTTTCAGGTCAATTTATGCAACAGCTGACATGTTGCACATCTCCAAAGTTGGGTAACTTTATTTCTTATTTTTTTTTAACCATGCAGAATGATGTACCTTAAAAAAGCAATTGACAACATGTAAAAAAAAAAGACCAATACAATTGTGTGTAAATAGGACAATAAAAAGCCATAAAATACAATTCAAATTAGAGTTCAGCAAGCTGCCAAGATATTGCTGCATGAATAGTTTGAGATATAATCACCATGTCAGTCACAATAAATTTGCTTGATTATAACAATATGGCATCCACCCTCATAATTTGAAAGCCTATAAAATAGCACTTGATTTTTTTCAAGCCTATTTTTTGCATGTGAGGTGGAAAAAGAGAACAGAAGAAGCAGATCAGTTTTCCCCTTTGTTAACTGCATAAACATAATGAAACAAAAGCATAAGACAATTGATAAGGAATAAATTCACTGAGAGACAGATGTGATTATGTATAAATGAGAAGATGGCAAACATTCAAATAAACCCTAAAGAGAAGACTAGTATATTTTCTGTATATTAATTTTTGGATAGGTCCATTTGTAATTATGACCTGAGTAACAGCAATTTTGGTTCAATTTCGTAACAGGGCTTTTACCCACATGCCATTAAAATAATAATAATATA
>JAQMYF010000023.1:45207922-45218399 GCA_030014195.1 Neosilurus mollespiculum
CCCTTGCCCAGAGTTGGCTGAGATGGGCGCCAGCCTCCCCGCGACCCTAACTAGGATTAAGCGGTTCAGAAAATGAAAGAATGAATGAATGAACTTGATATAACTAATTTGCTTAAACATTAAACATTTAACATTATAACAAGATCATCTCTATTGTCAAGTTATATTGTGAAATTCACGTTTAAATGAGTAAATGATTTGCGGAGAATAGATTAACTGGGGAACATGATGCCTTTACATGATTTGATTCCGTTCTACTTCATGCTTGGGTTGAAACATGGCATCACATTTAAGATACAGACATCCACGGAGTATACAGAGTATGCTTATTTAGATAACTGAGTGACAATTAGATACTCAGCATGTACAAACCAAAGCGGGTTGGTTATTTCCATAACTCCTTTTATTGAAGCATAACTCAAGCATGTACACCAATTTGTTGCCACTGTTATCTAAACAAAGCCTGAATAAAACTACACAACGCTGGTCTGATTGCCCTACTCCAGAGTAATTCCAACACTGTTAGGATACCATAGTGCATTTCTGCCTCATTCTATTGTAAATGTACTGATAACATATCTAGGCAGTGCTATTCAGCAAGGACAGAAGATACAAAAGAAAATAATTTAAAAAAAATAGTCTACCAATGTTATTTACAATATTAAAAAACTATTTTCCATAAATAGTTTCCCAATAAGACTTGGGCATTACACTTAGAGGTGTTTGTACAGTTAGATATACTTCCCTGCTTACAAAGGTCCAGATAAGCATCTCAATTTTACTGTTAAGTTTTTGTGTACCTTTTTGATTTTGTGTATTTTTTGATATACTGCATTAATTGTGCAAGGGAACAAGGGAAATGTTTGCTTTGCATTTAACCCATCCAAAGTGAGCACACACACTCGGAGAAGTGGACTGCCACACACTGCAGCACCTGGAGAGCAGTTGGAGGCTGGGTGCCTTGCTAAAGGACACTTCAGCCATGAAGGTGGTGGAAGCAAGAAAAAGAAAGGAAAGGTGCTGCTCACTTCCCCCACGCAGTTTTTCCTGCTGGTTCACAAATCAAAGCAGCGACCTTTAAGTCCCAAACCTACTTCTCTAACCATTAGGCCACGGCTGCCCCAGTGTACACTGAATAGTAAGATAAAAGACGAACACATGCAGCAAAACACTCTCTGCTCTCAGTTTTAGTCTCCCCTCTCCTGCTTCCTCAACTCCGAGTTTACCTTACCTCACCAGGCCTGGGAGAGAAACACCAACACGACTCTTTAGCACTTCTCCAGTTTATTTTACAGCTTTCAGGAGTTTTATACCTCGTCACTGGGGTAAAGCAACACAGGATTTGTCTGTTCAAAGCATGCAGTTCATAGAAAATAGACCAGTTAGAGTAGTCATCTGCATAGATGGAGAGCCTTCATTTAAAAAAAAAAAAAAAAAAACATGGAAACAAAATTACAAAAAGCATGTGCCAAATTTTACCTTACAATGATTAAATGTGCACCTACTAGAACTAAATACTGATACATTTACCTTTTATTGCCTAAAAATTAGTGATTGGTTAATGGCTATAAATAAGGAACGTTATTAGATGAATTTAATTTCATAAATTTTGTTGAGCCTCTGAGTTTCTTGCTTGCAGTTCTTTCCTGTCCATTTAACACTATTCATTCCAATAGAAGTACTGAAATCCACAATTGACATCACTTACTATGTCCAAAGTCTATAACTCATACCATCTTTCACAGTCATAAACCCAACATGGGTGCATAACTTTATTCTCATTCATCTGTTGCAATCCGATAAAGGAAATTTAGCTTTGCATTTAACCCATCCACAGTGAGCATACACACACACACACACACACACACACACACACGTATACAGTGAACACAGACTCTTGGAGCAGTGGGCTGCTACTCACTGCAGCACAGTTGGGGGTTAGGTGCCTTGCTCAAGAGCACTTCAGCAGTCAAGGTGGACGAAGGGAAGGTGCTGCTCACTCCCCTGCTGCCACACATTTTTCCTGCTGGTTCAGAAATCGAACTAGAACAAAGCCGCTTGTCTAACCATTAGGCCATGGTGTATGTTTCCATGTTCTGCTTTTTTTATTTTTTTATTGTATTTTTTTACTTTTTGTGTGTGTTTTGATGGTTCCCTTTTAGCATTGGTTCGTTTATGACTCTTGCTATACTCTATATTACCAAAGATTTTCTGACACCTGTCAGATCCATAGAGGCTTCTATCCCAAGCTGGTGGCACAAAATTGTAGGCACACACTATAGGACATCGCATACCTTGTGTGTTATAGGTTTTACTTCCTACCGTTTACTTTCTGGGGATACACAATTCAGCTTCAAATAACAGCCTGGATATTCAACCATGTTGCTGCTGTTCTACCCTGCTATACACAACCGCCATTAATTTCAGCACAGACCCACTTGAAATCCCTTATTGGCTAACTCAAAGGTGTCCAATCCAATCCACCAAAGACAGCTGTGGTCAACCAAGCAGGACCAACAGCTGTTTAATCAGTTGATATAGGTCTTCAACTGATAATCAGGTGTGGCACCCACACCAGCCATTTGTGATTGAACTGGGAACCCGAACAATCTGATTTGTGTTAGAAAGAATTATGTTCTGCAGAGCAGGCGATTTTCTGGAGGAGAACAGTTATAGTCATCAGGTCTACTGCATATATCAGTCTACTCAGTCTACAATCCACAAGACCTGTAAAGGCAATAGACTCACCAATCCACTAATGGATTCATTCATGAGTTTTGTATACCTGCAGTTAAAATGCTACTGACGTCAGACTAGATTATATAAAAAGATTTGTGCTAATGGTATACTAAAAACATTTTTGACCTGTTGTGACACCAATCTCAACCCTATGCTTTCCAGAACTAATGTACAATTGAATTCTTCTCCAAGGTGTATGCTGTGTAAACTTATTGTATTTCATTCAATTTGGGCTCCTCCCCGTTGCTCTGCCTACCGGCCCAAGGCCGATATTATGCAGAAGGAAGCACGCAGGCCTCAGCTCATTTGTAATTTCACAGCAGTCAGAGAGAAAATGCTATCTAAGTGCCACCACTCCAGTGGTTAAGGTGATATTGACAGCTGAATTAATTTCAGACTGGTCCACACGATACACTCTCTCGGACCAGATCTTACAAATGGAAGCAATTCGCATTGCTCATTATTCAGTTAAAATTTCTTTCTTTTTTCTTCTCCACTTCTACCTTTCACATGGAATTGTGCTCATCATTCACAGCAGCACCCAATCTGTCTTCTTTTACATTTTTTTTATGGAGTACAGTATATATAACAATGCAAGAAAAGGATAAATACTATCATGATAAGATGTACCTGTAGTACTTCCATACAGCCTGGTGAAAATGGCGATCAAAGTTAAGCACTGCAGAACAATAATTAAAATCCAGGACACTTGGCTACTGCAATCCCGCTGTCAAAGCTATAGCTGGAGTGTGTCAGCTTGCATCAGTCAATGGCTGTCAGGGGGCTGACGCAAATACCAGGAATCACAGCTTCACTGTGCTTTTCCTGACAGCCACCAAGGCAAAGCTGTGCCCCAGAGAAATGATGCTCTCACTACCCTACACTCTCATGCTAACAAATGTCCACTATTTAAGGAAAGACTGGCTGCAATGCTAAGTGAGGATAATGTTAGGATCAGTCTCAGGCATACACAAACTAACAAACTACTGACAATTCAGAGGACATGAATTATACAGGGTATCCACATGGAAAAATGCCAAACCACTTAAAGAGGAAAGAATATATAAACTAAAAATGGTTTTGGTTCCAATTAGGCTTGTGCAATATTGATCTTTCTGAGTTTGTGATTTACACTGAAAAAAAATAACGATCAACAATTTAATTGTCCAGAACTAATAGCTTTAAAAAGACAAGAAAATTAGCATTTCCACCATTTCAGGTTAAAGGAAAGTAAGGGCAGAATAACCAGCTGTGAAGTCTCTGTGATTAAATGGCTTAATGCATTTTTTTCTTTCTGGCAGTTGCAATCATGACAACTCAGCTGGATGGTGAATTTTTAAGTGATTTGTGATTTTGCAGTAATGGTCATTAAACAGTAAAAAAAAAAAAAAGAGAGAAAAAAAGAGAGAAAAAGAAAATGAAGAAGTTAAATGTGTTCTAATTTAACTTTCTAATTGTCCTTACCATTAACTTTGTTGGCACAATTCAGGGTTTTTTTATTTTTATTTTTATTTTCTATTTCTAAAAACCAATGTAGTCTTTGAGCTGAAACTTTGTGGTGACATTCAGGTTACTTATGAATATACTTGAATACTGGTTACTTTGGGCTTACACTGGGGCACGATGTCCGCAATCTTCAAAATTTGAGAGAATCATAAGAATAACATGAGAATCACGTTAGGGGTCGTGGGATCGAGGGATCGAATCGTGATGATCTTGCGGAAACTTGTTGGATTTATGATGATTGCGCTGACTGTGGCACAATTTTTGACTGTCAAAAATTTTGCAGCTATTAACACGATGTATTTGACGTCAATTGTGATAGAATTGGGGAATCGTAGTAGAGCGCAGCAGAGCTTAACAGACCTTAACAGAGAGTAACAGATCTAGATGCACCATCATAGGGGATCTTGATAAACTTGGATGCACCCTGCTTCCTTTTGATAATTGTGCTCTAAGTATGATTATGAATCGTGGAGCTCCACGGCTTTTTTGAATTGTGGAGATCGCAGACATCGTGGCCCCAGTGTAAACCCAGGGTTTAGTCACAAATATCAATATCAATCTAGATCAGGTTTTATTTTATTTAGGAGAAAATCTGTTCTTCTGATTTAATTTTTTTAATGATAGTATGCTCTGACGCTAACTTCTGGTGTGCAAAATTAGCAAATATTGGCAGGTCAAGTAACATGATGCTATTATAAAAATAATATAAAAAAATAATAAAAATAAATACATAAATAATAATAATAATAATAATAATAATAATAATAATAATAATAATCCTCAGTGGCATAGCATGTGGCCCATCAACCTCACAGCAAGAAAGTCCTGGGGCTCCATGCTCATCAATTTCTGTGTGGAGTTTGCATGTCTTCTCCATGCTCGTGTGGGCTTCCTCCAGGAAGGCTAATTGGGCTAACTGGCTGTTCTGGATTGTCTTTTGTTGTAAATGGTTGCTTGTGTGCTAGCCCTGCAATGGACTAGTGAGCTGTTCAGGGTGTACCCTGCCTTTGCCCAGAGTCAACTGGGATCGGCTTCAGCTTCCTTGCCACCCTAAACAGAAGTAACTGTACAGATAATGAATAATTAACTGTAGAGATGGGACATAATTATATTGTACTGTATAAATATATGCATACTTCGTACGCATAGTATTTTATTTTTTTTATTTTTTTGCTTTGCACTAAGTTCATCTAAGTGGTCTACATATGAGCAATCTTTTGATTTGTTATTCAAGATGTCCTAGTCAGTGTGGTAATTATTGCTCCAATGTTCCAGTGAGACATTTGCTATTCGCTAAGACTGTTCGCTTAATAATAATACAAAATCGCTAGTTAGATAAGAAGGCAGCATGGTGACGTAGTGATTAGCACATCCGCTTCACAGCAAGAATGTTTTGGGTTCGAGTCCCAGGCTCGGCAAGGTGTTGTGGAGATTGCATGTTCTACCTGTGCTTGCATGCTTTTTGTCTAGGTACTCCGGTTTCCTCCCACAGTCAAAAGACATGCACATGCACACAGGCTAATTGGCTGTTCCAAATTGCCCCTTAGGTGTGAGTATGAATCATTGTGTGAGAGTTGCCTTGCAATGGACTGGCAAGCTGTTCAAGCTGTATCCCATGTGTGCTCAGGGTTGGCTGAGATAGGCTCCAGCCTACCCTCAATGAGTGAATGAGACAATGAATGAACAATTAGATAACTATTTCATTATACATTCACTCCAAATTCCCTCAAGGCAATGAACAGTCACATGCCTTTAGCTAAAAATTGAGTGACTGCCACTATACTGTGTTACAACAGCACAGGAAATCTCTCGCCACACACGCCATTCAGTTGCACAGCTGGACATATTACCTTGTATACAGAAAGTGTCTGGATGGAACCCTATTACGTCTTTATTCTGTAAATGACTCTATAAATGTTTCCAGGTCATTGCATTGCCTGCCTTTGTACAAAAGGCACGCGAGTGATGTAGCTGTCCATTGAGTTGATATGTTCAGTGAAGGATTACATCTCCTGGACTTTAATCATGACCCAAATGCCCTTCACATATCTGACCAAACAGTTCAGTCAGGTTTAGCAAAAGGTGTTCAGGGCTACTTCTTTTCTCCTCCATTTTATTCCTAAACAGCTTTGAGCTGATGAGGAACACCAGTGCAGCCATACACAGCTGTGTTTCAAGCAATAAAAAATAGCTTTAATTATAAATTAGTGAGTATCAGTCAGCTATATAGAGTGTTATCCTGGGTCATGATCCAGTCCCAGAACTGCAAAGTCTTAATTGGACACCACGTCTGAATGAACAGCCTCATATGAAGAGTACAAGTTAGGGCGTCTGGAATATTCAAGAGGGCAAACAATTAAATCTACTGACATTTTGTGCACAAGTCTAACACCAAGCAGTGCAAGACAACTGAAAGCGTTCGGCTATGAGCTACGTTAGACTCGCGGGTGAGCATAAGAAACAGAAATGATATAACAGCAAGAGAGTCAGAAATAGATGTTAGAAGATCATAGTTATCCAGTGTGTGGTCCTCTATCATGCTGGAGTGTTTCGTGAGCTCAGGAAGATTTTCAACATTGTAGATTGTCTTCCCTTTTTATTTCCAGATCCAAAACCGAGCTCAAAAAGACAGCTGTACTGACAAAAACAGCCAGATGAAACGAATACGCCATAAAAATATGGACCTCAAAACTGAGTAGAAGTTTCAATCTATTTTAAAGAATGATCTTTCATTTATTTATTTATTTTTAAATATTGATCTGCGATAGTGATTTCAGAGCTCTCAATATCAAGATATTGACCCCAGAGCTCTTAGTATTTTTGATACCTTATATTCGTTTAGTTCAATTTCGTGAAGTTTCTGTTATTTATTATATAAGACTTAACATGATATACAACATGTTGATCATGGCAATGTAACACACTCAGAGGAAAGTGCTACCTCCATATCCATGAACTCAGTCTTATGATTGGCTAGTGTCGATCTGATCAATAGATGAGTGAAAGTATGCCAGGCAACAAGGTGGCACAGTGGCTAGCACATCTGCATCACAGCAAGAAAGTCCTGAGTACGAGTACTGATCTCGGCGAGGGAGTTTCTGTGTGCAGTATGCATGTTCTCCTCATCCTTGTGTGGGTTTCCTCTGGGTCCTCCTGTTTCCTCCAAATTGCCCCTTGGTGTGAGTGTGAATGTGAATGGTTGGGCATGCTTTGCCCTGCCATGAACTGGTAAGATGTTCAGGATGGACCCCACATTCACCCAGAGTTGGCTGAGGACAGATCTAACCTCCCTGTGATTCTAGAAGGATTAAATGGTTTAGCAAACTAATGAACAGAAGTATGCCATCCATCCACCCTAAAGGGGGGGTACTGAGAAAATGCACAAAAAGAAACTATAAAATACATTTTATTATTAAACAAAGTGTCCAGCAGTTCAAGCCCCACTATCACCAGGTTCCCCCCCCCGTGCAGCTAACTGGGTTATCAAAGGCCAGCCATGTCTCTCACTGTCTGTGGTGAGAGGCATGTAAAAGAACCATTGCTGACTTTCATAAAGAGTAGACCAATAGGTTGCTGTGTTTTTGCCCTGCGATGTCCTGCCGAGCTGTTCAGGGTGTGCTCTGCCTTCGCCTAGAGTCGGCTGAGATGGGCCTCCCCACGACCCTAATTAGGATTAAGCGGTTCAGAAAATGAATCAATAAATATATACATTGCTTTTTGTTATAGGGTCCTTGATTTGGTCAACAGAAACAATTTTTAGACTGTGTTCAGAAACATATGTTAACAGCATAAAATACACCACCTCTCAGTAGAACTGAGACTCTTGAAGATTATCTGAGTTTCTTCTTGATTTCCTTGTGGCATTTAATTTATGTAGCATATGCCATGACCTGAGGTAAGAGACGTAATGGGAGTTATCAGAGATTATACTCCAACTCAGCCATTTTTTTCACTATTCTCAGAAGATGCTGATCACTCTGACATTTCGAGATAAAAGGTGTAATAATGTCAGTAACTCTTCGGATATGCATTATAAATAAGCACATCCACCATTATAATTTTTGGCACCATTTTCCACTCTCAGTCATAAATAAAATAAAATAAAGTGAGTTAAATAGCACATTTAAAATAATCAGAATACTTTTCAGTGCTTATTTCCTATTTCTCTATCCTCATGTATCCATGACAGTTATGCAGTTCACCACAACGGCTCGTGAGATTCTCATTTCTTTATGATAGACTGTTTCTTTTGTGTGGTGCAGTGTTTCACACTCAGAGCCCCTGGCCTGCCTTGTGAAGCATAAATTCAGATCTGCAAGATACAAATCTGGTTCCTGCTCCGGAAACATCAGTTGATGCTTCAGTGCTTCCTTTTTAACTCTCCATTGCCCCTTAAAACTATAGGGAGAGACAGAGAACAGGGGAAAAAAGAGGAAAACTGAGTATAAGTGAGGACTAAAGGGAAGCAAGGGGCACTGAGAAAAACAGAATAGAGATGCAAGTGAGCAGAAACCGAGGACAAATGAAGGAGAACCAAGAGCTCAAGCAGCCTAGAGAGTATTTTTATACTGACTATTTATTTTTTTACTTTGTTTTTTTTTTTTTTTTTTTTTTTTCAAATCTATGACTGTGGGTAATAGGATAGGATTAAATTTATTTCTGGAAAGTCATTTAGACCTTAGCAAAAAAGTCAGGCTAGGCATACCACACCAATGATATGAATGAATATCAAGAGCTCAAAAAAAAAAAAAAAAAAAAAAAAAAAAAAATAACCAACCACAAAACTCATGCACGTTCACTATTAAAAAAACCACCAAAACCAAATGCAAAATTACACTTAGTAACCCTATAACAAAAAATTCCCAAAGTATGATTTTCCACTTGATTTCAGAATATTTCTAAGGAGATACATGTTAATTTATTTAAAGGAGTATTAGCCGTTGTAAGGTCAGCCGCAAGTGTGTGCACATTCAGTGCCACAAAACTGGGTGCATATGCAGTACTTGAGGTTTTGTGAAACCTTTAGAATTTTCTATATTTCTGCATAAATATGATTTAAAGCATCATTAGATTTTCGCACAAGTCCTACATGCATACATAAAGCATCGTGGGAAGTGGTGGCTCAGTGTTTAAGGCTCTGGATTACTCATTGGTTGGTAACAGGTTAAAGCCCCAGTACCACAAAGCTCCACTGCTCAGTAATATTAATGAGATAAAAATGGAAGTTGCTCTGGATAAGGGCATCTGCCAAATGCAATATATGCAAATGATGTTGGGTGAGAAGGTGCAGTGGTGGCTCAGTCGTCAAGGTTCTTGGTTACTGACCAGAGGCGGTTCCCCCAGTACCACTAAGCGACCACTGACCCTGCAACCCTAGTAGGAATGAGTGGATTGGTAGGTGCCCCGGCTCTGGGTACGGGCACCTACCAATCCACTCATTCCTACTAGGGTTGCAGGGTCAGTGGCTCTGGGCAAAACTCATGCAAGCACGGGGACAACATGCAAACTCCAGACCGAAACACCCTCACCAAGCCTGGGACTCAAACCCAGGACAATGTGGACAAATACTGAAAATGTAAATTGGTGCATTTGCCATTGATTTTCATTACAAAGGTGTTTTAGTAGAGGTAAGGTCAGGGCTCTGTGTAGACCATTGGAGTTCCTCCAATCCAAAATTGGTGCACCATGTCTTCATGGTGCTCAAATTGTGCACCGGAGCATCATTATTATCAGTTAGGGTCATGGGGGAAATGAGCCAATTCCAAGTGACATACCAAGAGTATAATAAGAACATGCAAATTTCACCCAGAAAGGTCCTTGTCAACCTCTCCAAGACTTAAACCCAGAATCTTCTCGCAGTAAGTTCACAGTGCTAACAACTGGGCCACCATGCCGCCACCCTTAGTGTCAGTAAGGGAAATTCTAGACAATCAAATGGACAGTTTAAGGGATGCCAACATATTCCAGTCATTGCCAGGTGTCCATATACTTTTGGCCACATAATCTATATGAAGCTTGGCACAGTAAAGCATGGCAATTTAATCCGAAGCTTGTTGACAGTGGTTGTAGTGACTGCTGAAGGCCTTCTGGAATGAAACTATAAATTTCTATCAGTTTATGTCTTTTACCAAGAAGAGTTCAGAACCACCTCCAGAATTATTGGCACTGTAAACATGACATAAAGATTTGCATAAACGAATCACTTAAAGAAATAAAAATGATATTTCTATTT
>JAQMYF010000023.1:45221075-45231471 GCA_030014195.1 Neosilurus mollespiculum
AGTGGTACAGTGATTATATATTAATTTAGAGAGGTCATGAGTTAAGCTTCTGTAAATGTATTTTGTGACCACAAAGTACTTAACTTGATCAAAGTGTACTTTAAAATCACAGAGACAAAAAATCTACAGAATTATACCACTGAACCAACATATGGAGTTGACTGATAACTGATAAACATAATTTCAATCTTGAAATGATGAACAACTTACTGGTGAGCGACATGTATATATCATTAGCCTGTGTTTAAATGAATTCTCAAAGCAAACAGATCTTTGTGCTTTCTCGTTCCAAATAATTAACCAGAGGTCATGCATTAAATATTATACTCAGCAATATTTTAAATCATGGGCTCAAGTTTCACAACATAATAAACTGTGGTTATGATACACTCATTTATGGTCTTGAAATATTAACATAGGGGTCTTAGAATATTAATTGAGGTCATGTTACCTCAGCAGCTGTGTAAAAATGTATAAAGTATGAAGGATGTGTGCACAATATTGTAAGACATTGCAGAAAGAAATTCAGTGTCAATTCTCATAAAATCAAAGATGGGTCATTAAACATTATTATTATTCATTCAAAAATGTCCCTATTTAAAAAAGCAACAGCAAATTCTTTGTATTCATCTATGAGTCGATTTATCCATCACTGTCATCAGGGTAAGTTAAACAATTATGTGACCAACAATCGTGCAACTTTCCTCCATATAACGCAGCTATGAGCTGTAAACCTATATTACTTTCTTAATAATTATTATTTCCATTGTAAGCATAGAGACAGAGAAGGAGGACTGCAAAAACATAAATATTGGAAAATTGAATTAAGTTTACACCTCAGGGCCACAGTTCTTCAGACATGTTCCTCCCCTTCTCCTTCTCCCCAGTAAAAAAACATTGCTGCCCACTTCCTGTACACAAGTTCCTGTTCTTTCCAAAAAGTTTTGCAAATTGAGATTGTTTTCCAATAAATTTGTGTTTAGTGAGAAAGAGTAAGAGTCTAAGGAGTTCTGGAAGATAAATGAAGAATAGATTCTTACCATCAAATACTTTAATTCTCCTCAGACTCAGAGGGTGCTATCCGTTATAATCCCTTGACTGAAAAATGTTCTATATCATACTTCGCCTCATTCAATAACTGCTTGAAGTCTTTAAGCTCATCATATAACTTCTTGTATGTTATATTTATTTTCTATATAAAAAGCTCTTTTCTATAAAGGGCATCAAGAAGGATGATGTTGACTTTTAGTAAGGATCATGCAGCTTTATGAATCTCAGCCGTAGCTGAAGTCATGGCACGGAAGCAAAAGTCAACAGATCACTAATGGAGCATTTCTTGCGTGGATGCTTTGTATGAGACTAAATGTCTTGGACAGAAAGGGGGACAAAAGAATGAAATATCTTCTAGGCAAACAGCAAGCACTGATCCACCTTACTGTCCTGTGTGCCCGTGTTGTTATTTATATGACCACAGGTATTATAAAGGCTCTTTAACACTTGACAAACAAAATGAATCATCAATGTACATTGTGGAAAGTCTTCACTAGACACAATGGGAATCAGACAGAACTCTTTCAAAACAATGACAATTTCAATATTTTCCACAGTGGAAACGTGTCCTCAGTGTCACAGAACACAGAGACTGGCACTGTTATTGACGTCTAAAGCAAATATCAATTACCTCATAATGATCCAATATCAATTTAAAATGCATTATTTAAATCATTAAAATCTGTTCTTGCCAACATCAAGTTTAATAAAATAACATTCGGCTGAAAGATTCATTGCAACATGATCCTTAAAAATAAGGTCATTTTACGTTTATCTTCCTAACCTACCTGCTCTGTTTTGGAAAAGGCTGGCGACAATCTGAAATGAGACATGTCTCATTATCTATCCATCCATTATCTATGCTATTAACTTGCCATGGTCATACAGGGAGTTGCACCCAATCCTGGCTAATTTGATGTGAGAGGCGGGGTCCACCCTAAACATGTCACCAATCTATTGCAGGGCATTAGTTTCATCGGTAAATCTATAAAACAACATAATTAAAAGTCCTGACATTATCTTGTACCACTTATACATATACAGGGACTTGTACAGTGGGCATTCCACATAATCTAATGATAATTGGATTCATATGTATATATATATATATATATATATATATTCCAAATTGCCTCAAGGTGTGAGTGTGAATGGTCTATGTTGCCCTGCAATGGACTGGTGAGCTGTTCAGGGTGTACCCCACCTTTGGCCAGAGTCAGTTGAGTTAGGCTGAATGAATGACAAACGCAGATGAGTTCCCAGCACAGACAGCTGCAGAAAAAGCTGTGAAATAGCAGCTCTATAAAGCCTTTAAACAGTTGTGGTGTTACTGTGTAAAGATAAACATAATGGTCAGCAAATTAAAATAAGACTTTTATAGTTACTTTTTACAAATTTTTACCGTGACATGAACCATGACGGGCAGGTCAGGAAACCCATGCTTTGAAGCAGCTAACACTGTAGCTCTCATGGTGTCTGGTATGGCCTGTTCAGCATACTCACTTAAACACAGTAGAAAACAGCGCTCTGTAAAGGTGTTTATGAAAAAAGTAATAAATCTAAATAAAACAAGATTTGAATAGTTTATACAGTATTTAAATGTTTTTCTTTTTTTTCTCTCCATGACACCTTAAAATCTCCATGTCATCCTACGACCCGCGTCTTTTCCTGTTTAGTATCTCAGGGAAGCTGCAGCTGAATCTATGCAAAGGCTCGGTATACCCCAGCTAGGCTAATAGTTCTGTTTCGCTAATGGTGTCTGTTGTCTGGAAACAAAAGTAGAGCAACGAAATGAATGTACACTGTGTTCTTTAAAGGTGTTTTAGTACATTCTGCTGTTAACACAAAAAAACAACAGCTTCTAATAGTTTGTATATTGACAAAGTTTTGAGCACTACACTGAAGCAGTGCAGTTAGCCAGTTTGCCTTTTGCCTCTTGTGCTTTTAGCCAGCTAAACACCATCTGTTCTTTTATTTTTACATCTTAAGAGTGCGATATAATGACGAAGAATAATGATTTATGACCCCAGGATAGCGGACCAATCAGATCATGCCATACCCTTGTAATATATACTTAGGTCCCAAGATTCTGAACCAGTCAGATTGTTCTGGCTCTGTGTAGTATATACTAAAACTACTTATTACAAGCTATACAACACTATGTTTGCTCTATAACTGCTCATAACCGCTGTGACACACATGACAATATAACTATTTACCAGATCTAAAATGCTGGATATGCTCTACAATCGCTTATAGTTATACAATGCTATGCACGTTGTACAGCTGTTCATTAATAGCATTATAAAAAAAAAAAAATGTATAATGCATTATAAATTGAAAAGCCTTTTTGTTTTATAACAATACTACTGAGACTGATCCTACTCAAAAACATTTTAGTTTTGAAAGCATATGTTTAGCACTACAGTAACTCATGTTTTATTCATTTTATTGCAAACAGTCATAAAGCAAGTGAAAGTCGTGAGAGCATGAAAATGATTAATCTAAGCTGTATCATTGCATTTCTGTTTTGACGTTATGTTAATGTCAGTAGCCACAAGAAAAACATCCAGATGAAACAGAAACCAAACCCTCATTTGGATTCTGAGAAATTAATCAAATATGCAATGATGAGCAAACTGGGTGATACTCATTCCTGCACGCAACAACACACACCACTGATGAAGTGAATATAAGAAGAAATTGATAGAGGACTGAAATTGATAGCAATGTGGCTTGGGGAAAAAAATTAAATGTAGGGGGGAAAAGAAAAAGAGGACTGTGAAATAATGCTCACTGATGCAATACAGTTTGTCCTTTAGAACCATGGATAAAAAGTCCAGCTAAATTAAAGAAATGAATCAAAGCATATTTCTTTTTTCAGGAATCCTAAGCCAAGCTTTATGAAAGTCTTGAACTGATGGAAATCTGTACAATTTCCTTACAATGGTGGACTTGTGGTAACACTTGTTATTCTGCTAAATAAAACTTCCTATTGAACATTTTCATGTATCTGATCTTATTTCATATTTCCTTTGATGTAACATTCTTACAATATATTTTTGTTCACAGTTTTCTCTGTCTTTTCTCTTAACTGCTAATTAATTACAAATGAATCTATTCAGTCTACGAATAGTCACAAAGCAGTTACCTTCCACACAAAAAAATGTTTCACACCTGGTGCCAAACCGTCACACAGGACAAACAAATGTATCCCGATGACTCTTATCGGAGATCAGTTTCAGTGGCTGTGCAAGTGATGAACAGGGGAAATAAAAGCAATCAGAGCCATACACACAAAAACTAACTCATCAGTCCCTTTATATTGTATTCATGGACAGACTCTAATTTTTGCTGGATGATTAGAGATGTCTGCAATTACATGGGATAACCGAATAGCGGGGCAATCTCACCACAAACTGCCAATTAACTGTCAGTGGAGAGTAGACATTTGCTACCTTTCCAGCGAACTTTACCTCTTCAGAGTAGGGGTAATGGTTGCAATTATTGGTACAATGCCAACAATTATTGTAATTAAAATAATAGTTTAACAAGACTGAGAATACTGATATTTTTGGGTGTTTGGGTGACCAGAAAAAGATCACGAGCAATTCAGTAAGTAAACGCAAGGATCTTAGAATCTTAGAAAGCCGGCACATTGGGAGTTGTTGCAGTGTGTGTAGGTGTATGGCTTGCCCTGCCTACACTGTGGACATCACACAAGAGCAGTGTTATGAAATTTTCATATAGGATTTGCAAACCATCTGCAAGTAGCGACTTGTAATGTTATAGTCATTATTGTAGTGGATACATCTCAATATTCTCCCAGATCTTTGACATGAAAACACCTCATTAAATGCCTTATATATATATATATATATATATATATATATATCCATCCATCCATTTTCTGAACCGCTTAAACCTAATTAGGGTCGCAGGGAGGCTGAGGGCAGAGTACACCCTGGACAGCTCGCCAGGCCATCGCAGGGTTGACGACTATGCGGTCTACTCTTCACGAAAATCAGCAATGTTCTTTTACATGCCTCTCACCATAGACAGTGAGAGACATGGCCGGATATATATGTCTATATCTACATGGGTCTTTACTTAGCCAAATATCGTAAACGAGCACAATTTTGTTGTCACTTCCATGCATGCGTGCTCATGTGCCCACACAGGCAACAGAACTGAGCAAGTGGGTCCTTTCTCTGCTGTGTTTGCATAATGCTTTCATGGGGTTACTCTGGTTTCATCCCCCAGTCCAAAGACATGCACAGTAGGTGAAATGGCTACTTTAAATGGCCTTCAGTGTGAAAGCAAGTGTTCATGGTGGGGGATAATAAGTACATATATATTATATTTGGGGCATACATTTTAAAAATACATTATCCCTGCGATAGATGACGATCTGTTCAGGATGTTCTATATTTCTTGCTCAAAGTAAGCTGGGTTTGGCTTTTGCTTTCCACATGATCCTGATGGATAATCGGGACAGATAATGCATGGATGATATTCCTAGGCTTCCCAGCCAGACATCTTGATAATTTTTTAAGTTATGCATGGGTTTGAAGGTAATCATACATCTTGCAGAATGTGCAGATGATTTTCAAATAATTTCCATCACAAGCAGCTGTCAGTATTAAATAAATGGTGCTAAAAAGTCATTAAATATGCTATAATATGAACACAATGTGTTTTAAAACATTGTCCATATTTGACTATATTACATCCAGCTGGAGCCTATGCACCAGATGCACCACTAAACAAAACAGGTCAACACAAACAATGCCATGGGAAATAGAGCAAAATATCATACCAGATCTCTTGCCACTTCCTGCTAGCTTGTTCTGGTATGGATACCAAGGGTACAAACCCAAATTAAACAGCATCACCCCCTTCATCTATTTACAGGCAGACTAAGGGATAACTAGCAAGCAAGGTCAGTAGTGTCTGTAATTGATGTGTGTGCTTGGTGGATGGTTGCCGAGGGAACAGGTGCTTAATGTGTAGAGACGTTGTGGGATTTGTAGGCAGGAGTGGGGAGATTCCCTGGCCTGTAATTGCCTGCTGTTCTATCCAGCAACCTAGTGGGCTGAGTAATGATGTGCTAAAGATTTCCTGGCAAGGTGATTGACCTGGCACTCTTCTTATTTGTCAACAGAAAGAGAGAGCGTAAGATATGACAGCATCTTATAGGGTGACTATTGTCCCTGAGTGAGCACAGGTTTGTCTTGAGCTGTTTCTTGTTAGACAGTGTGCTTGCATGGACCCTGTACACAGGTGGACAAACCAGAAATGTATTAGCTTAGAAAGTAAAAACTCCTAGGATAAACCATGGTGGCAGTGAATAATATAATAAGACAGTGAGCTAGTTAGCTAATAAATAGAAACAGACTTATATATGAGCACGTAGCATATTGTGGCTGCATCAACAACACAAAATCAGTCAAGTAATCAGTTAGCCTTCAGCCATACCAAGTGTGATTGGGTTATTCTCATCTTTATTAGTGGCTTTTCTCTAACGCCTTTTGCATCTCACTTCATAAAATCTGAGTGCTTGACCCTTTTCATAAGATATGAATAATAATAAAAAAAAAAAATGCCATATTGGAGTGTAATGATTTTGGATGATGAATGGACAGCCATTTTCTCTTCACAATTACACTCAGAGTCAGTGGGTTTATGGTGCTTCGTGGTGTATGTTGGAAAGGTAAATTCCCCAAATTACAAGATATCACCATTTACTAACATCATAAAAATATTACCGAATACTGGTAGAAAAGATCATCTTGGCAGTGTTTGATTCAATCACTAATTTTCTGAACCGGTTCATCCTGCTAGGGTTGTGGGGAGGCTCAGTCGTCTCTGGGCAAAGGCGGGGTGCACCCTGAACAGTCCAACACAGGACCAAAGTACACCCATTTACACTCACACTTAGGGGCAATTTGGAACAATCAGTTAGCCTTGTGTGCATGTTTTTGGACTATAGAAGGAAACCTGAGTACCCACAGGAAACCCATACAAGATTAAAAAAAATTGCAAACTTCACACAGAAACACCCTCGCCAAGCCCGGGACTCGAACCCTTTTTGCTGTGAGGAGGATGTGCTATCCATTACACCACTGTGCCACCCCAGCATTAGATTGTGTAAGGATAATCAAGCCATTATTCTGCATAATCCTTATCCTTGCCTTGAACATAAACACAGTATGTACTACACAGGAGTGGCACAATCTGATTGGTATGTTAGCGTCACTGATTCTGAAATTCTAGAAATTCAAAAGAATGCCGTTTCCACATGCCAAAATGGAATACAGAAATATATGAAGCTATTCAGTATGGCCTCTGTATTTTTTTTTTTTTTTTAAAAAGATGCCATAATAGAGCGTATTACCATTGTCATAAAGTGTGTATGACCTGTAAAATATCCTTGCCAACATTTAAAGTCCCTACTCTGACCTGAACATGCTTATTCTTTCTATTCGCGCTCCGTCTCTGGATGCATCTTCCTCGTCTTCTCCTTGGCCCAACAGTAGCCCAATTTCCACCAGTACCCTGCAGGCCACAATAACAGTGGCGATCGTTGGCTGTATGAACATTCTCTACCACCAAATCTGCATGTTTGATCTGGTAATGGTTTTACGCTGGATGTCCTTCCTGACGCACTACTCAGGCTTGGTATTGGCAGTATGCATGTACTTGCAAACACACACGCACACACACGTGTATATATGTATATATATATATTACTTGTAAAATAACAATAATTTAAGTAGTTTGAAATTAATTCAATGTTTTTAAACCATCTATCTGGTTTTCCAGCCCCAGTGATGTTTTCTTGGCTCTAAAACATCTGCTTCAACTCCCATTGCCTAATTATCAAGCCTTCAATGAGCTGAGTCAGGTGTAATACAGCAAACAACATCGCTCTATTCTTTTCTCTGTTTCTGGACCTTTCTTGAGCACTTTGGTGCGATAAAAAGCTTTCTTGTCTGGCTGAGCAGCAGATGTGTCTTTATAAAAAGTGTCAGGTTTTCTGAAATGGGCATTCATGCTTGACTGCACCTTATCACCCTGCATGTTCACCTGCACATGTTGTTCAATGTAAAATTCATCTCTACAACTTTTTAAAACCCTGTTTTCTACTTGTGGCTTGTGGGGAGATGTTTATGTGTGGTTTTACCTGGAGCACTTCCTGGAATATTTATTTATTTATCTATCGGGCTACCACCAAAAGGTCTGTACACTCAGCAGGCTGTGTAACAGAAAGACCAGGTGCACTGTCTATCCATCATTTAAAGAGAATGCTTTCAGTTAAAATTATAATCTTATTCAAGCCAGATACTGATTTTATTTTAAAGAACATGGCACTAATATTAAACAGAAGCATCTGTTTATTCTGTTTATAAATGTAACCAAATATGAACTTTTTTTCTTCTGATTGAATTTGTAATCTGTGCTAATTAAGCAATAGTACACAAGCAAAAGTAAGATTATACTGCAGATCAGCACAGCTGCGATTCAGTCAAAGGTATGTACCTGCAGGACGGCTGGCATCACTCCAGTGCTGACATTTAACCACACAACTGAGATATTGCTTTTATACAGCAGGTCTATATACAAGAAATTAGTATCAAGCAGTTGACATTTTGGACAGAACCTACTCTAATGTTTTGTTTATTTTTGCCCCACTAACAGAAATAGATCCCAAAGGGGTTACACTACGTACATGCATTGAGCTCTCATTGATGTGTACATTCGCATTAAAGGTGCATCACATGTTAACATCACATCAACTTTGCTTTTTCCTTTTCAATTGACAAACTTATTTCACTATATTTAAAAATGCTTCTTTTATCATGGCAGGTGATGATGTCGCTACTCCTACTGTAGTAATGATTTCACTAAAGAAAAACATTGAAAATCATTAAAGTTAATCAGATTGGTTACCAAAAACTAAAAGTTGTATAAATAGATACAAATCCTAAAATAAAAAGCAGAAACAGACAAAAATAGGAATTAGCTATTGTCTTTGTTGTGTTTTTGTTGGTTTGTTTGTGTATGTGTGTGTTTAATGTGGAGGTGGGACTGGGATTCTGTGGAAAATTAAAAAAAGAAAGAAAGAAAGAAAGAAAGAAAGAAAGAAAGTCAAAACCTCTCTCTTTGCATTTCCAATTTTATCCATATTAATATGTTTAGTTTGTTTGTTAAATATTAAATAAATAAATCCATACATAGATTTTAGGCCACACCCATGTTTAGTTTAAAATAAATGCAGATTAAAATATAAGTACTTGAAGCAATAAATAGACATTAAACAGATACCGATACATATCCCTAATTCCAAAGCAAATATTAAATGACAAATTAAGTGACTAACTGTTAATTAAAATTAATTAACTAATAAATATTATTTTTAATATAATATATAAATATTTATTCAGAGTCCAATCCTATTATGTATAATTATATATACATCAGTTCAGGGTGTACCCCACCCTTGCCCAGAGTTGGCTGAGATAGGCAGCAGCCTCCCCGTGACCATAATTAGTAATAAGCAGAATTGTTGTTTGTTTGTTTGTTTTAGAGGAGTGACTAGCTATTTTTATGACAGGTGCCAATGTAATATTTATACCATACACTAGCTACCCACCCTCAAACCCCCCACCCCCACTCTTTGATGTATTTGATAGTTTCGTTCTGCAGCTAGTTAGCTGACTGTTCCTGAATGGAAAGAAAACGGCAGACACTAGATCACCTTTGATGTCTTTTTACCTGCAGTGTCTATGACTCATCTCTTTAAGGTCTGCAACATGCATTTCAGATCCACAGCTTTATTCCTGTCTCATCTCTGTCCTCTCTCTAATCCATCTTTAGAGCTGTGTGAATTGGAATTGTGGCACCCTATGTGCTTCAGAGATTGGAGCTGAATTTCTAAACCACTGTGTATTTGTCTAACGGGATTTATTAAAAAAAAAAAAAAACAACAACAAAACAAAACAAAAAAAAAAACAGAGGAGTGGTGACAATGAATGAGCAGTGAGGTTGTAGAGAATCATGAAAGCAGAGAGTGTGTTCAAATGCACCTGTGTCTATAATACAATGGCCAAAGGTGAGATGTTCACTGCAAAACAAATGATTTAACAGTCATGTTAGAGGTGAATCCTCTTTTACTTATATTGCAAGCTACCTACTGTACTATAATTACCATGACTTCATGGCAATATTTTTGGGGCTCTGAAATATATAAAAGCTAGTATGTACACACACACACACACACACACACACACACACACACACACACACACACACACACACAACCATTCATGCTCACCCTGAGACC
>JAQMYF010000023.1:45243176-45258715 GCA_030014195.1 Neosilurus mollespiculum
ACACACCCACACCAAAAAAAAAAAAAAAAAAAAAAAAAAAGGTGTATACAACCTCCTGTTGAAGATAACTGTAAATAATGACTGGCTGTTTTATGCCTCTGTGCTATAAGTCCAAAGTGACCTTGACCTTTGACCTGTGATATCCTTGTTCCCAGGTGGATTTTTGAGCAAAAGTTAAAGAAAATCCCACAAAGAGTTCCTGAGAACATGGTAATGTTCACAGGAATGGCACTGAAAAAACCAGCCCTAGCTGTCACTGGCACGGAGGCATGAAAATATGCTTGTGCTGTTGGGTTTACCACCAAGGTCTAGAACATCCAAAACTTTCATTTTCAGACCTACATATCTGCCTAACCAACATACATCAAAACTAAAGAGAAGAACTTAACAAAATGAAATATATACGTGAATGAGTTTCTTAAGCTGACTTTCTGTCTGAGAACTGTAAAATAGAGAATTAAAAAAAGACACTGAAAGTAATTTAAACTAACAAAGGAAATAATGACGTGTGATAACCTCTAGCGTAGGTGGTGTTATCTTGATAAAACTTTCTGTAGTCTTGATGCCAAAGACATGGCTAAGGCATGAAAAAAAAAACATTTAACTGAGCCAATTACCATGCCATTTGTTGAAAGCAGAAGGAAAGAAGAGAAAAGAGCAGCAGGAAAAGGTTATCAAGCTGAAGTTCAATGGAACTATATATATAATCACCATCTTTTTTTTTTTTTTTTTTTTTTTTGAGTGGGAACAAGTGTACATGTGAACATTGATGCAATCAACAAATCAGCCAACCATGTGGCAGTAGAGCAATGCATATAACCATACAGATTATAGTCCAGAGCAAGAAAATGGGAAGGAATAGGATTTAACAGGTTGGCTTAAGCATTTTAGAAACAGAAAGTGTTGAAAAATCCAAAAATCTTTAGAAATTGGACAGAATGTTGCAAAAAATAAACATACACACACACATTATATATACACACAAATATATATAATACGGCAAATTGTGTCACAGGCAAAATGTGAACATAACTCTGGACACAGCAACGTTTTCAGGGAGGAATTATGCGTTTGTGATGTTGGCTGTTAACAAGCATGCTAGCTCTGGCTAGCTAACCCTGGGTTTCACTGGGGCATGATACCCACGACCTCCACAATTTGAGAGAATCATGATGAGTGTGGGGGGCCGTGGGGTCAAATCGTGATGATCTTGAGGGAATTTCGTGGATTCATGATGATTGCTCTAATCGTGGCAAAACTTTTGTTTTGGCAAAAATTTGGCCACGATTATTATGATGTATTACGATTTGACACCAATCGTGATAGAACATGGGAAGTGCGGTAGAGCTTAACAGACCTTAACGGACATTTTACATTTACAGCAGAGCGACATACGATTATCATTTTTATACAACTGAGCAATTGAGTGTTAAGGTAACGGGCCCCAAAGTGGTGATAGTGGGGATTGCTGACCTTCGGATCAGTAACCCATCGCCTTAACCACTAAGCTACCAATACTACCTTACGAGATCTTGAGGCGCTCCTCATAGGTAATCCTGATGAACTTGGCAACAGCATTCCTTCAAGTTTCATCTCTTGGATACGAGCTGCTTGTTTTTTTTACACCCAAGTCATGCTCCAAGCATGGTCATAAGTCGTGGAGCTCTGTGCTTTTTGGAATCATGTAGATTGTGGACATTGTGCCCAAGTCTAAACCCAGTGTAATATGATGTTGGCATGTCTTTCCAATGGATTATTATTGTTTTTTTTTTTTTTTTTTTTTTTTTTTATCACAACATAAAGTCTACTGTAGTTCAAATGTATGCTTAAGGCTAACAGTGGTCTGGTGTCTGGGCAGCAGGGTGTAACCCCAGCAGTGCCCTCTCACCTTCCTTTCTGCTAGCATAAAATGAGAAATAAAAATAACCCCAGGGAGAATATATCCTACTTTAATGGATTTTTTTGGAAAGATTATACTCTATTAAAGAGGGTTTTTCCTCCAGTAAAGAAATAACTCCATGAAATATTATGTTTTGTCACATCACACTGAAAGCAAGTCAAGTTGGCACATGTTTGCCTCAAAACAAATTAGTCATGGGTTCAATACTAGGATTCTGTAAGGCTGATTCTGTGTGGAATTTGCACATTGGTTCTCCTTGTGCTTGTGTGGGTTTCCTCCAGACAAATTAGCTGTTCCAAATTGCCCCATATGTGCACGTAATTGAATTTTGTATGTGTCTGTGTGTGTGTGTGTGTGTGTGTGTGTGTGTGTGTGTGTGTGTGTGTGTGTGTGTGTGTGCGCTCATGTGTGTGCATGCTCTGCGATAGGCCAGTGTACCCCACCTTTGCCCTGAGTCAGCTCAGATAGGCTCCAGCCTTCCTGCGACCCAAGTCGGATTAATTGGTTCAGCAAATGAATAATCAATGAATGTACATCAGGAAGTTTCCCATATCCAATTTGAAATGCCAATTTGTCACAACCACAGCATTAACCCATTTCTAAACCCTAATCTTCATCACATCACTAATTTTCTTTTTTATTTTGCCATTAGGAAAAATGTTGTCTAATAATATTCTTAATTTATCAAACACACTCAAAGACTCCATCGATAAGCAGGACAAGCCCATTATAATCAGTCACCTCTATGGTGTCACACTGGATCAATATTCATTTCCTTCCTGCTCCAACAGGTGTTGAGAAATGGTGTGTGAGTGAGGAATGTTCCGCTTCTCAAGAGCAATAGGGTTTCATCGTGGCTCTTTGCAAATTGCTGGTCTGTCTCTGCCTGGCAGTAAATTCCTGCCTTTTCTGCTCTCCACTACAATCAAGGTGATGATGAAAGAGCAACTCGGCAAGAACAGACCCAACTGGATCCAGTCCTTCTGAGAGGTCTGCCCTCTGGGCATGCATCCCGCTGGCACATTACACACGCTGGAGGATGTGAATGAAAGTGAAAAGGAAGAGTAGGAGGGCAAGAGAAGTGTGAGGAAGGACAGCTAACAGAGGGGTGCTTTTTTTTTTTTTTTTTTTTTTTTTTTGAGGTGGGTGGCATTTTCCCTGAGAAATTTCACTAACATAACAAGCTACTAACAGCTAGAGATATTAAGCAATTGTACTCTACAAACACAGCACCTTCATCATGCATACATCTGTCTGAGGGTTGTAAACACTTTCCGAAACTGCAAATTGAATTACAAAAGTCATCCAAGGAACTGGAGTGAAATTAACAATAAGTGCTTAATAATTACATAATCTGAGTCAAATTCTGTTAAATTCCCTTATTCCTCTGCCAATATACCCTGTGTTCATGTCACTTCAGGCAACCTTTAATGCTGTAATTAATATCTGAATCCTTCCACAATAGATTTTTTTTTCAAGCAGACGCGCTGAAGATTTAATCACACTGGCTTGTGGCATAATACCATTAAGATTGAAATGATAGCGTGTGTTTCTCCGAAAATTAGATAAACACAGTGCAGAGACGTGACGATGACATGCTTATAGAGAGCGGCCCAGATCTTTCAGATAATGGCAGGGAGAATGAAAGCCGCAGCATCCTGATGAAGGGTAACTTATCCCCTTCAAGAAGTGCACTTTACACAGCTCAAACAAGAATAACGTAATCCCCGGCTTATCTCTCAAGCCGCTGTGATGAGCCAGAAGTCTCTTCATGGGACAGTGTGCAACCACATCTTCTTCTCAAGCAAAAATATATAGAAGGATTAGAATACGACAGGGTGTGATGTGAGAGAAAAATAATCACCAATGGGGTGCTGCGATGCAAGTAGCAATCCAGAGTTGATATATATATATATAAAATAAAATAAAAAATGGCACATTTATATACTTTTTTTTTCCCTCAGTTTATAGCTATACATTAGTACTCGGAGAGCCAAGCCAAAAAAATACATTAAGTTCTAGGGTTAGGTGGTATGATGGTATATACTGTCTTGATGGGGATAATTTGTTCACTTTAAGAAATTTTGCAATACTGTTTATACCACAGAAGTAAAAATAAATGAATAAATAAAAAAATTCACATAACCTGAGAAAGAAGGCAGAAATTAAATGCCATTATTGTCAAGTAAGACTAGATTCCCGATGTAGAAGTGTCAAACTAGTGTGCTCTGCTAACCTCTTTACGACACAGGTGGGCACGTAAAGCATGATGATAGACTATTTAAAGCAATCTTCTCTAGCAAATTGCAAGATGGAAAAAAGTTACAAAGGCTACAAAGATGTGTTGAAGCGTCACATGAAAAGCAGTGGTATCGCATCAGACACATGGGAGGATCTGGCAGAGTCCAGACAAGATTAGAGAAAAGCTGTCAGCTACTTGAGCGGCGCGACAGAGGAAAGTCGTCTCAATGCATACAAAGATGCACATGAACGAAGACAGTGTACATTAGCGAATTCTGATCACCGGTGTGAAAGATGTGGGAGATGCTGCCTCACGAACGCATGTGCCACTGAGTTGACATTCAGCAGCCAATCAACATCAAAACCAATGGACTGTTGATGATGAATGATGATGATGTAAGCAGTAGGAACCATGGAGCACCCACTGATCCTATTCTAAAAGTGTACGAAATAAATAAAGGTGCCAAACAATGCAAACCAAATATATTCCTCATGGGAAATGTTTACCTTATTTTGGATTTCTTTACAAAGAGTCTTACTAGTCCAGATAACACAGTGGAACAGCACAAGATTTGGGTTTAAATCTCATTGCTGACTGAAGCTTTTCTGTGTGGGTTTCCTCTGGGTGCTTCAGCTTCCAGCCCACAGGTGCGAATGTGAATGGATGTTTGTGTCTATGTTAGCCCTGTGAGCCTGGTGACCTACTCAGGGTGTACTCCACCTCTCGTCTACTGGGACTGCCTCCAAATTCTGCCATGATGAATAAGTGGTACAGACAGTGGTGAGATGGTTGGATGGATGGATGGATAACTCACTTAATTCACTATTAAAATCCCAGATAAGTTGTTACTATGTGTTGTTACTAGAAACACTATGTGATAAAGCATCTCAGAGCTGCTGTTAAATAAAATTTAACCACCGTATTCGGTGACAAAGACAGGTGAAGGTAAATTCTTTATTCAAAATGGAGATAAAAAAAAAAAAAAAAACCTCTACAAACTTGATTTGCACTTAAGTGGTTTGGAGCATAATACACAGCATGTGTGTTAAGAGATGTAGTCCATAACCATAACAATGTAAGTGATTAATCAGAAGGAACCACTCAACAGCACACCGGTTCATTTTGGCTATTATTATCATTCTTTTATTTCCCGAACCACTTAATAATACTCTGGTCACAGGGAGGATGAGACACACTCTGAACAGCTCGTCAGTACATCGCATGGCAAACACACCAATAACAATTCACAGCTAATTCGCTTAATGTGAATGTCTTTGGACCATGAGAGGAAACCAGAGCACCCAGAGGAAGCCCAGGCAAGTACAGGGAGAACATGCAAACCACACAAGCACCCTCACTTGGCCAAAGACTCAAACCCAGGAGCTTCTTGCTGTGAGGCAGGCATGCTATACCACCGTGCCACCCTATAATTATCATGTTTAACTAATAAAATGATGATATGATAACACACTTTGAATGCAGAGATCTAAAAAATAATTTCAGAAATAAGGTAATTTATAAGTATTTTTACTAGAGTTCAAGTATGTTTACTCTGACAATAATAATAAAAACAATATCCTCATTATAATCTTACTTTAATTTAAATATTTTCTTGAATCTTTTTCACAGCGTAGAAGTTAACACTGTAGCGACGCATCCTCCAATAAACACATACATAAAATACATACTAATCCATCCATAGTCTCTCGCCATTACCTTATAATCTCCTCTTGTACTGCTCAGTAGTCAGTTTCTCCGAATGATGTTTTCATACTCTTTGTGACAGGTTAATAATTAAGAGTTGTGTATGGCACAGATGTCAATTAAAATAATACTTGTTTCAGAAGTCAGACATATCTTCCAAATAAAGTTTGCATGGTTTGAGATTTCGTTTGTGGTGTCTTTGCAGTGTATCTAAAATTTTAAGTGTTTTCATGATTACAAATGTCAGGTTATCTAAATGACATTTCTCATTTCATGGAAATTGGTTTATTTATTTAGGCTCACAGATAGTACATGCTATTTTAATTAGAGATAACACCGAGGCATCAGGTTTAATATTAAAAAAATCAAATGCGCTTAAAATGGACTGAGTGCCTGAAGAGGAAAGGATTAAATCAATTTTTTTTCAAATTATATATATATATTTCTGCATCATCATAATGTTGTGACGTTTCCCCACATTCCCCACCATAATTTGACTTAGCAGGTGGGACAAAAAGAAATTATGAAGCAATAATACAAGTAAAAAACAACAAACATTTGATTTATTTTAGCATGTTTTATTTAAGCTTAATAAATTGATTTGATTAATCTTTCAAGTGTCAATAAGGAAAAATCGTTAGCCAGCTATCATTATTAAACAGAAATTAGACAGCTAAATGGTGGGTATACACATTATAAATACATATGTTTGGATATTGTTCAAAATCTGAAGATGACTTGCCCGTGTTAGTAATGTTCACAATATTAAAGCTTCTCAATGACATACTGGAATATAAAATGTAGTATCCACTGAAATATACAATGAAAATCATATTATTAACACTTTGTGGTGCAAAGTTTATAGCAATGTTTTTTTCATACAGTAGTGTGCAGTGAAGATTATACACCACCACTTTTGATTTTTGTTTATCAGCTATACTTTTACCTCAGTATACTTTTCGGAATGATTTTTTTGGTTCTCATTTCCTACAATAGCATTGTTCAATATTATTTATTAGGAGCCCTTTTACACAAAAGTGGTGGTGTATTATCTTTACTGCACACTACTGTAAGTATGTTGACTCTCTTCTGTTTCTATCATGACCTGGAGAACTTTTCCACCAGGCTGTGCATCAGGCCACAGTGAGGTTATTTTCCATAATCCTCCATGCTGCTGCTAATTCCACTGCCAAACAAACCCTGTACTTAAGTGGAGGGCGGAGCTAAAACTAGTCATTACATGGTCGACAAACACAGTGGAACAGAATTATTTCTATTAAAAAGCATTTATCTATTTATTTATTTATTTGCTTGCTTGATTATTTTCTGATAGATTTTAGATTTAGGAGACAATTTAAACACTTATCAGTATAATGTCATGGATTAATTCTTATTAATTTATATCCATATATTGATTGAATTCATGTTTCTTCTCCATCATCCAACTATCGTTTGATAGTTAGATTAAAGCCCCATAAGGCTTCCTAGGGACAAGTCGTATTCGTATTTAACTCAGGATGTAACATAATGAAGCTCAATACAACTGGTTTAAACTCAAATTGCTTTATATTAAAATATGCTAACAGTTGGCTGTGTTTGTGTGTGTGGGCAGCCATTTCCAAACATGCTGGGCCTTGTGCTTTGTAATACATGCAATAAAAGAGAAATATTTCTATATCACACACATTTCATTATCAAAAGTGCTAAGTAGAAGTTTGGTTTAGAAGTGTTTCGGTACTTTGAGTTTGACATCAAGTCATTATCCAAAAAACTATATTATATTTTCAAGTGTCAATTTATGCAATGGAAACGTAACACACACTCACCCCAGGATACAAATGGTCCTAAATTCACATATTGTTGTTAAGTTGTGGTGAGATGTGCTGCACGGAAGAGAGGTGCTGTTACACTAATCTGTGATTGATTGATGGAAACATTTTTTGCAGCACTTCTTTTTTGTCAGCTACATGCTTGAATTGCCAATTGGCTCAAGTAACATTAGACAAAAACATCATTCACAGGAAACACAAGGAAATCAATAACAATGCTGGTTATCTATTAAAGATTATGAATCCGGCACATGCTACTAAATTGGCGCCTCCCCCCCTAACCAACATTCTGATGTTCTCAGAATTAATGTTTCTTGTAAATCCAGTTCAGCTGGAGCTTTAACAGAATTTCTAATTAAGACCCGATGACAACTCTGATGAAGACGCAGCTGGAAAAGATGTTGTCTTATCACTGCTATTGTGGAACAGATTCACTTTTATGCAAGCAAATCAATGTAACTGCCTCTTGAAACATACTTAGTAATGCCTTAAAGCAAATGTCAGCCTTAATATGTGAATTATGAGAATGAATATTGCAAGTGACAGGATAAAACACATGCAAAGTTTCTCGGATATAGATCGATGGATTCAAATATGCTTCGAGCTAAAAGATGCAATTAAATAGAAACATTTACATGAGTTTTAACTGTTGTAAAAGGATAACAGAAATAATTCAGCTTTGTGAAGATTCTCAAAGAGAAAAGTTAAAGGAGCTGAATCATGGTCACTGCATATGCAACGCTTTTTGGTGAAAATATAGTGAAATCAAACTTTCCTTTCTAACACGAATGACAATTCCACACAATTTTCCCTTTGCCTTGATGGACGTTTCTTTTTGGCTCATTTGGTGATTAAACCTTTCAAAAGCAGAAGCAATTTACTGACAAAATATACGAAATAAACATGTTCTTACGTCTCCTGCCTTCATAGATCGAGGAAAAGCTGCATCAGTCGAATTCACACAATACGACTTGGTTTGAAAAGTTGACATAACATCATTCTAACCCAAATTCAACAGTGGGTTTTGCTTCATGATTGCCAAGATTAGCTTTCCTCTCAGAGCTCTTAGGGAAACTGCCCAGAGATAACAGCTTGCAGCCGCATCCATGACGCTTTCCTCCTTTTGTGAACATATTCTAAATTCACAGCATGAAAAAAAGCACTCAAACAACTCTAAATTTCGAAAATAACCCCATATATATAATATCTAACTTGTAAAAACAGGACTCTACTTTTTTGTTATGAAATTATAACTTCTAAGTGTCGATGGAAAAGGACTTTAAGGAGTAGTCGACAAATTCGCCTTTGTTTGATTTCTTCATGGGACGAACTGTTTTCAAAGAGATGAGCATGTTCACATGATTTAATTCCTTTAAAGGTCAGGGTGTTTATTTATTCATTTATTTATTCATTTATTTAGCACATCTCAGGAGCAAAAAACTGGACAAGTGGGACTTAAAGTATGCCATAAGCAGCCATCACTGAAGAACTGTTGAAGATTTCTGCAGTATAAGCATGTATTAATAGAGATTTTACATAGATTTTCTGTTTAAGTGTAACATATCAGTGCGATGGAGAAAGGATGGTACTTAGCCTGTGTAGAGTAGCTGCAGTAACAGTATATGAAGTGGTAAGAAGTCTTCTCAGAGGTGGGTCTTGGACTCTTAATCACTGATTAAAGATAGAAAAAACAGCAGGAGCACTGAAGAAAGCCAGAGATGAAAGCATTTCAGTGTCCAGTACTTAGTGAACTGTAAGTATCCTCTCTCTCTCTCTCTCTCTCTCTCTCTCTGTGTGTGTGTGTGTGTGTGTGTGTGTGTCTCCTGTGTATGCAGGCTTCGACTTCAATCCTCTCAAATCAATTCCAGAATTAGATCTGATTAATACACCTTAAAGGAATCCTTTTAAAAGTTTTCCTACTCTATTATATCATGAACGAAGGTAAGCAAGTAGCCATCCATTCGTTTCTGAAAGCAACAGCTGCTATTTTGACACCCCAGCACCAAATCAGCAGCATGCTTAAATGGCAAGAACATTTCAAAAGAAGCGCCCCTACAAGTTCTAGAGAATTCTGGGAAATTTCTACACCTTTATACACTTCTGCCCCATGAGTGTGCTTGAAAGACACTTAAAGAGAGAAAAGGAGATTTTCCCTTTTTTTCTACAGATTAGGAGAGTAACCCAAATATGACCTGTATCTGTATCCACATAGTGCTCCAAATGTATAAATATCCACTTAACCTCATCAACCCCATTTAGATCACTTGAGTCCATAGTTAATTTCTACTACAGATGTAATTATGGCTGCTTTATTATTATTATTATTATTATTATTATTATAGCACTGGAAAGAGAAGGGATTGTCTGGAATTTAGTATGACCATCTCACAACATAACGGCTACTATGGTAGTATGTTGTCTTTTAACATATACTTCATAGGAACGGCACAATTTAATTAGTTAGTTCTCTTGGGATAATTAACAATTATTTGCTTAAGGCAAGGTGGATGTGGTTGCACAGTGTGAGGGGACATCCACCAAGCCTGAGAAACATACTTGTTGCAGCATATACCACAGGAGCGAAAGCAAAAAAAAAAAAAAAAAAAAAAAAAAAAACAAAAACAAAACAAACAAACATGCACAAAAAAAAAAAAAAAGCTAAAATCAGATGTTTATAGTTTGATTTTACACATTTTAACTAAGACAGAGGCAGTTCAGGTGAACTCTCCACACTCCGAGCCAGTACATTTTACACAGAAAGTTAGTTAAAGTAAATTGTGCTCTGTGAAAGTGTATTTCTAATTTCACTCAAAGTTTTAGTAAATACTACACAGAAACACAGCAAAAAAACAAACTTAAATATGATTTTCATGATTTATTTTGTCATTTTTAAGCGCGCTGATGAAGCACGCTGTCTGCTCCAAGTGATCATTACAAAGTGTGAGTGCTGGGCGCTTTACATGTCCTCCCTCAACATATCCATTCCTTCTCTCCTCCTGCCAGGCAGTTCCATCCTCAACATTCTTCCACCAATATAGCCTTCATCCCTTCTCTACATGTCCAAACCATCCCAATCTGTCCTTTCGCTTATAGTACGTATTGATATTCACCCTGCAAACCCGACATAATGCTTGAATTGGTTAAAAATTAAAATGTATACCGTAAATTTTTTCATAAAATTTTGACCATGACTGTATAATGTTTTGTTTTGGGTTTTTTTTTTTTTCTTAAAAAAATATCATCTACTGTACATTAGATTTAACTAGCAAATGTGTTTCTGTTTATTAATCAAAAGTTAATATTGGTATAAACTTGGATGTTGAAAATAGTGTGAGAGCTACTGCTATAGAAAAATCAATTTACCAATCAGATTTGAGAACTTGACCTTGGTGATAAGAAAATGTGTTCCATAATCAGTACAAACAAAAAATAAACAAAAAAAAAAAAAAAAACAGATACGAGAAGAGAAATTGACAGCCAAGTGTGCAAAAACAATAAATGTTAGGGAGCAGTAATGATGATGATGATGATGATGATGATTGAATGCCATATTGAGCAGTTTCACAGTCTAAAAAACAGACAATAAGTTTGGAATGATACACAATTGAAGTACATCATGTAAACAGAGTATTTAATAGCATACGCTTATGGGAAGCAGGTGAGACTCCTCAGTAACCATGACCACTTATTTGAAAGTCTAGTGTTTGGCTTCTTTGGACGGTATTACAATGAGATGTAGTAAGGATTATAATAAGTGTAGAAGAAAATGGCAGCGTTTTAATTTATTTATGTAACAACAGTGAATGAATAATTAGTCAGCTGCGACAGGGTGGCAATGAAAGTCAAATGATTCTGAAACTAACGCATGGCATTATCTCATATGCATATGTATCATATGCATATGACGCACCCTGATTAACTATAATATGCATGTCATTTACATGAAATGTACCCTATTCTGTGGGGGATTGCTGCAGCGATTTGACTTCCGACAAGGATCACAAGACAGCATTTCTGTCCTTATTACCATCCATGACTAATCATACCAAGCACAAGTGAGCTCTTAGCCACAAATCAAAGCTTTCTGTAGAATTATTAGAGGTCAAGTTATGAATAAAAGTAAAACCTGTCGTCTGTTAATATGTTTCAAAATTAATACAGTTGAAGGAGTGTATTGTTACACTCATTGTTATATATCAATATAGCATGTGTGGATATAGCTAAATAAGAATGTATGGTGACAGCAACACTGCTTCACATTGTACTGCCAGTGATAATTTGTCAGTAACATCCAAGTGTTTTAATCCTTACGTGACAGACATGTAGCCTGCTGTCCTCAAGCTACTTCCTTTTAGCTCATTCATTCACTCACATGATGAAGGACTTTATCCTATTAGGGACACAGTGAGGCTGGAGCCTATCTCAGCCAGGTATGCATCAAATGCATTGGTTGACACACATACACACACCCCTAGTGGCAATCGAGAATATCTAATTAGCCTAATGTGCATATCTTATGATACCGGAGATCCCAGAGGAAACCCATACAAGCATGATGAAATATGCACACTTCAAACCGAAATGCCCTTGCTGCGCCCGGAAGTTGAACCCAGGAACTTCTTGCTGTGAGGAGGACATGCAAATCACTACACCACCATGCTGCCTTAGCTCTTTTTTTTTTTTTTTTTTTTTTTTTTTTTTTTAATTTTATTATTGAAATATTATTAAATTTTAGTCACATGTTAAGAGCAATTTGTTTTGACTTCATACTTTTATGTGCTTTCAGAAGTGATTCCGTTCTACTCTTGAAAACTACATTTAGGCAAATTGTTATGCCATACTTTGCGGTGTATACAGATAAATCTCGGCCTGGTATTTGTATTATTATATAGCATTTTAAAATGGCAGGCTGTTTTTTAATTCACTTCAGGAGCTGTTACTTTATTTCATTCCAGCTGGGGTGCCATTTCCAAACTGCATGCTTCTAAACAAGGCATATTCATCCGTGTCTGTGAGGACTTTGGTAGCTTTGCATTGTCTCCTTTCCAGTGATGAACAAGAGCTTCCTGATGAGCAGTAAGCACTTTATGGAACTTTGTTAACGATTTATCTCTGGAAGACCTAAAGATCACAGTACACAGGTCAGCTAGCAAGCAGCTAACTTGCTGGTCAGACACAATCACGTCCGGATACGCAACTGTGACCAATTAGATTGCACACCGTTGTATCTCATATACACCCGCACACACACACACACACACACACATATATATATATATATACACACACATACACACACACACACACACACACACACACACATATATATATATATACATATATTTCTTCCTAGATTTTCTTCTTTTTACATTGGAGCTTAGGCAGTTTCTGTGATTATACCAAAAATTCACACCCTGAACAGTTCCCCAGAACAGTTCCTTAGACAATTGAAGGAGGAAACCCACAGAAGCACAGGGAGAACATGCAAACTCCAATTAGAAATGTCTGAGGCAGGGAATCAAACACAGGATCTTCTTGCTGTGAGCCAGACATGCAAACCACTATGCCACCATGCTGCCTACAGTGTAAATTAAATATGCTAATATTATTACATTCCTAATTTAACTAATGATAAATTATTAATTTACTACTTAATTGACTATTTTATTTTTTTCGAAGAGTGTGTAGTGGAGGAAAGCAGGGTATGAGGCGCCACTGGGGGTGATGTGGGTTTTGGACCCGTGAACTATGGAAGGTCTGTGGCCTGTCGGTCTGAAATGTCATAACATCATATATTTGGTCCTCCATAAATCTTATGCAAATTGTTATCATGTACTGGATCAACATGATTATGAATATGAATACAGAAATTGTAATATCTTTGGAATGAGTGACAATATTTCCTTTATTTAAAGACATTTGTAATCCTGAAATGGATTACTGTCCAATGAAGTCATCTCTAATGAAATATATTTAAATATTAATGATTATACCTATAGCAGAGCAACTGTATGATTTACTGTACTATATAATTATTGGATGATTTATGTGACTATTGTATGAGAAGTTTATTTACTGAAGTGTGTGTAAGATTATTTAATTATTTTATGCAGGGCTCATTCCACTCTATATGAGTATTGCATTACTGTCCTTGAACACGGATGAAACATTGGAACAAAATGTCGGCCCTTGTAAGTAAACAGAATGGCTGTCCTAAGCGTGGGGGCTGGGTTTGGTCAAGCCTTCAAGGTCAGCTCGGGACAGGTTGAGACTCGGGACATGTTGAGACATGTCGAGACTTTGAGATATGTTAAAATATTAGGTCATCAGGGACCAATCAGAACAAGGTCACGTTGAGACATGATGTCATAAGGGACCAATCAGAATCTAGAGCTAGAGGATGATAGACCAATCAGAGTGGAATGGGCACTACATAAGCAAATTGCAGAGCTGGTTTGTGGTCCAGAGATTTTTTTCTTGGAACAATTTCTTCTGTGTGATTGACTGTATACTTTACTTTTCCTAAAGGCTAAATAAACACCTGAAAAATGGATTTGAATGACTTGCGTCATGAACTGGATACTTTTCACCACGACAAGGTTGTAAGATCTTAATGTTAGCATTCTTTTTACAAGTTTAAAATGTCTCAGTGGATTACATAAATGGTTGCATCTTTTTGATATGAATTAGGAAGCCTTCCTTTTTCCCCAAACACAAGTTTTTACTGAAATAAACCCACACATTTAAATGTGTTTGTCACATTTTCTTAATATCAGTGTTGAAAACTCCATATAATAATAATACATACATACTTTTCTCAGTATGTTGGCACTGATAAAAGAAAACTGGCTCCCTAAGTCCTAATCCTTATTTAATCTCTTGAACCATCAGCGTAGACTCCCCAGCAGTGGTCACGCCAAGTTTTTATTTGGTGTGTCTTGTCATTATAGAGAATTTTCACTTCCAAATTACAGCAACATGATGCAAACATAATTAAACAGAGATTTAATGTAGCAGCCCAGTCTAATTCCTATCAAAAATGATGATAATCAGGAATGACAAAAGGCTTGCACTTGTCGCTGTATACACATAGAAGTTGAGGTAATGCCTTCTCAGTTAAGTGTTCTGCCTTAATAGTATGTAATTAGTCAACACCTAACTATGTGTTAATTAATATGGACAACTCTAGGTAATTAGTGCCTTGTTTCCCTTTTATCCACAAATATTCAGCATCTTAACCCCCAACCCCCATTCGTGGTGCTAAGTGTCTTGGCTTGTTTTTTGCCGGCCAGTGTAATTCTCTCTGTAGTCAGTACGATTGCTTAAGTCTAGTAAAATCTCTCTTCCATAACGAAAGAGATGCTTTGCATCATCTTTAGGAGTAGCTTATGGGAATAAAATAGACTTAGAGTCCCATGTCCCATGGACAACTACTTTTAGATTAGACCAGCATGGCTCATAATAATTTACAAAATGGAAATAAACAAGAAAACGTCACTTTGAACACTTACGTAATCATATAGAGCTGTCCTGATGTCTATCCATAGTTAACTATATTTCTGCACATGAAAATAAAGAAATAAAACACACACAGTGTGTGTGTGTGTGTGTGTGTGTGTGTGAGAGAGAGAGAGAGAGAGAGAGAGAGAGAGAGAGAGGTGATACAATAATCAGAAGTTGGCAACACTGAACCATCCTTGGCTGGTTGGCTGCTATCTAGGGAAATCATTTAGTCCAAAAGTTAAAGGCCCAGGAGTCTCAGCCACAGCATCTGTTGCCTGTTGATAAAGGGTCATTAAGGTCTTGGTACCCACCTGCCACTTCCTCATGCTGCTTTCTAATACCGTAGCTAGTCATGTGATTA
>JAQMYF010000023.1:45297449-45313174 GCA_030014195.1 Neosilurus mollespiculum
TGCCCTGCGATGGCCTGGCGAGCTGTCCAGGGTGCACTCTGCCCTCGCCCGGAGTCGGCTGAGATGGGCGCCAGCCTTCCCGCAACCCTAATTAGGATTAAGCGGTTCAGAAAATGAATGAATGAATGTCCCAAGCCTGTTTTAATATACTACATAGAAACATAAAACCACCAAGAGTTTTATATTTATTTAATTAATTAATTAATTATCTGGCATATTTAATGCTAGTAGAGAATAAGTGAACTTTGTAACATCATTCTTTCAAACCCATTCAAAGTGGAGTGTATATATGCCACAACATCATTAGACATATCTGTGTTCCAGCCTTTCTCTTCATATATTATTCTTTAATTATTAGCTTTGACTATAACGAAGCTGGATATTAGTTGCCATTACTTTTGTGACTGATACAAAGGAGAATAATTAAACACCTCATGTCCTTTTTTTGTTCTTTCCTGACCTATAAGCAGGAGCACCTTTATAGCTGAAATGAATCCTCATGAGTTTCAGTGCAAGACACTCCTAAAATTTGAAATCAACGGCCTTTGACTTTGCATACATTTATTATATACAACAAATATGTGATAGCAGATATTATGTCACAGCTTTTGCACAAGCCAGTGCTGAAGAAATTTTGTCTGGCAGGACTGAAATCACGTACCAAATACCAAGAGCATACCACATTTTTGTTCAGTACAATTATGTGCTGTTTACCCACTGTCTGGAAAAAAAAATGCACAAACTGCCCCTCCTTCAGCAATAGGCTGAGAACATCAGGTTAAACTCTGGTGCCTCACATCATTTATAACAAATGGCTTTCTCACCATCAGCTTGACAGTGGCATTTTCTTTTCTATTACTGTTTATCATTGACTTCCAGTGTGATGAACTGCAAAGCAGGGTGCCTTATTTGTCACATCACTCTTTATAAGTGACACAGTCACTCTGTCTCGGGCGCTAGATTTGATTTATCAGATGACAGCAGTGAGAAGCATGCAGAATCCAGCGTGGCTGATTGTACAGAGACTGTGGAAATTAATCAACTAATCAGTTAAAGCTAGGTGCACAAATGCAGAGCCTGAGCATCCATACACAACTTTACATCTACTGCGAGATTATAATGCAAGTGTAATTACTCATTTAACATGAACATCACGGAGCCGTCTAGCAGCCAGTGATGGCCACGTTGGACAAGAGGTGTTAAAGATTCACACATAAGAAGAACCTTGAATGTAGATGAGTAAATGGTATTTAAATGCACAAAGACAGTCCACCTTAAACAAAGTTTCATCATAATAGGGTCAAAAAAGTAGGGAACTCAGAGTAAAAGGTACCACTGCAATGTCGCATGGATAAAAAGCTATGAGCTTGAGCTTTTTAAAAGTACATATATGGTTTCATATCAGTGTTTCATGGTAACAGCATGTCTATCAGTACTTGGTTCACAGTTATAAGGGCTCAAATTTCGGTAACCTTGATTTTCACCTTTCAAGGAAATGCAAGGTCAGTGGTAACTATCTCTTTTTTTAAAGTCCACATAGGGTCTCCTATTAGTGCTATATAGTAATGGCATGCCTATGGCAAATGTTTCAAAGTTATAAGTGCTCAAATTTTTGTAACCTTAATTTTCACCTTTCAAGGTCACTCGAGGTCAAAGGTAATTGTTTCATTTGAAAGTCCATTCATAGTTTCCTGTTTGTGTTCCTTTTTAACTGCATGTTTCTGGGCACTCGTTTCAAGGTTACAAGCGCACCTCAAAAACTTTGTGCCCTTGCTTTGACCATCACACCTTTAACCTTGACATTCAAAAATTTACTCAACACTGTAACTCAGGAAGACTAGTGTCTCCAAGTTTGATGTCAATCTGTGCATGGGCGTGGTCAGGATTTTGTTCACAGACAAATTAAAAAACAAACAAGACAGGAGCAGATAAACACATGGGCACCGTAGGGATGGCTGTGGATGTTTTTCTTTCGAACGCCTAAAAACTGGCACTTGTCTAATAAATAAATAAATAAATAAATAAATAAAAAAAAAAAAGGGAAAAAAAGCTTACAATCAAGTATTAGTCACTGAAGAATCAAGGAATCAACATAGAGTTAAAACTCTAATGAAATCAGAAATGACTCAACCTTGTACTCAACATGCTTTAAAGATTCTTGGCATGGCTTGGCTCTATTATTTGCAGTTACAGAAATGAAATGATTTCTAAGTGCATTGTCCAGTGATAGCCAGATGATGATGTGTTCCCTTTAAAGATTTCTTCTTGTATGCCATCTAAGGGTGTTTGTAACATATGAAAATAGGGTCAAATTCTGAAGTGTGAGGGGCACAATAAATAGGTTTTCACTATGTTTACAGACAGTTTACAAAGTCTTAAGTAACTGCTTTAAATAGATATTTAAAAACGACTGCTGTAAAGAAGCAGCTTAAGTGACTTATTTACACATGTCACTTTCTGTGGCAGTCTGGCAGGTGGCGTTACGTTTACCAGCATTGCTGTTTTGCTACAAGCACCGCTGCTCTCACCCCAGGGTGTCAGGTAATCTCACTGATTCATTTCTTTACCCATGAGTCAAGGATCATGTCTGCCTCTCCTCCCCTTCCTTCATGCATCTCTATCTCTCAGACAACAGACACAACTCATACATAGCTGAACAGGCACACGATCATGCCAGATATTATTTGTATAGGCCGGCTCAAAGTCCCTGTGCTTAAACCCAGGCTAAGAATATAAAAGTGTACATATCAGCATGTTAAACTGTGAGCTGCTAACACTGCTAACAAGAAAATCCTCACACGGAGAGAGGGAGAGAAAAAAAAATATCACAAAAACCCAACATGTGTACGTTAGTGGAGATAGCTTTTTAAATTAAGATATTCAACATGCAACAGTTAAAAAGGTCCTGGGTTCCAGTCCCGGGCTCAGCAACAGCATTTCTATGTGGTTTGCATGTTCTCCCATACTTACGTTGGTTTCCTTCTGGTACTCTGGTTTCCTCCTACAGTTCAAAAACATGCCTATTAGTCTAAATGGTGTGTTGGCCATGCAATAAACTGGCCGAGATGGGCTCCAGTCTCCCCGTGAGCCTGGTAGGACAATGCAGATTGGCAAAATGAATTAAATAATTATTTTGATGCCCATATTCACATCTTATACCTGCCTCCATCCTCTTCCATATCCCCTGGACGGCTTGCAAATCCTCTCAGAGTCTTACTGATCCCAAAACACCAAACTCTTCCCAATCCAGCTGTTATAATTACCAGATTTCCGAGCCAGATGTCACACACTAAATTCTCTAACTAGTATGACCGAGATGCATTTTCCTAATTATTTCTCTGAAGATATTTCCTTATGTTTTGAATTGCTAATTTATAGCTGGAAACATTTCATTTTTGACAGCTTGGAATGCTATTCCTATAGTGATTAATTGTAATGTAAGAGACACTTTCCCCCCCCTCTCATTTCACAAAAAGTCTGGCTGATGCAAGCTACCACACGCCGCTTTATGTTTCCAACGCTACAGAAAATGTACAAAAAGCTGTTGCAGAGCTAAAAACTCTGCAAAGAGCCATGCGAGGCTGGAATCACTTTCTTCTTTTCTTCCAAGCTTTGCTCTGACTGCCATCGCCCCACATGAGCATCAGACTTAGGCATGAAGTGTAGCTTTCAACTGCTCGTATAGGTGAAACTCAAAGTTGAACAAAATGCCAGGAACAGAAGAAGCTTCTCCGTCATGTCTGAGCTGAATTCACCGACAAATCAGTTGGAAGCAGAACAGAATCCACAAGTTTCAGCCTGTAAAGAGCCCGGTGGTGTACCTCTGGGAAATGGTAAGTGATTCTGATGGAGACAGATGATGGAGCACGTCTGTTGTGGCGAGTTTTGCTTGATTTGATGCCTCCTCTAGACGATTTCTTTGTAAACATAAAAGCCATCACAGCCGAAAACAAATCTGCTTGTATAATTGATAGCGCTCATGGGAATTGTAGCTACATTCCTATAAAATGGACAAAAATGAAGCCATGCTTTCCATTTTTTTTTTTACAGCTGATGTGAACATGCCTTTGTTAACCTTCATTTCCTTTTATTTTGCTGTTTGATTCATTTATTTGTGTGGTGTGAGGGACAACAAGTATTGATATGGTTCTGACTTAGCAAACAAGACTAAAAAGACTAATAGCGCCAATCCATGAAGCTAAAACCATGGGTGGGCATCTTTCTTGTTTTTTAATATTGTTATTTTTTTTTTTATTTTGGTTAATGGTTTTCTACATTATTCAAAGCTGAACTGCAAGAAACCATTCAAGAGACATAATTGACAAAAACGTATAGTTCATTTCTACAAAATGATATACTAGCAATCTACATAAAATGCATTTACATGAATACATCAAAACTAGAAAATCATTCTATCATATTCTCATTTTGCTTCTGGTTTGGGGGAAAAATGAGCGAATATAAATGTCACATTCTTTCAGTGAACACTATCTATGTGAAGCATGATCCATATCATTGAACTGTCATTAGGGTGTCGTGCTCTCACCCACATATTTCTCCACTCATGTTGTTTTATAAGATTGTTTTCTTGAACTACTTTCTAATGAAGATTTATCAACTTTTTTTGTTTGTTTTGTCCATAAACAAGCCTTTTCATTACTGATATTGTGCTTAGCAGTTCCTATTTCTCATCCTCTGTGCTCAGGATTGTACACGAGCCTACCAGTGAAGTGAAGTAACAGAGAGTTACATACAAAAGTAACATCCACAATCAAATACATGGACTTCAGTAAAAAGCCTTTAGGCTATACCTTGTAAACTAGATGTTCAAATGCAAATAACTCAATAAAGGAGGCATGCCAGATTTATTATTAGATGTATTTAAGAACACCATTTTCAATTGTTAAAATAGTGAAAGAATGCACATTGTTGCGTCAATGCTGAGCATACAAGAGAGTATAGTGTATATGTGTGTCACCTCCGCCCCTCCCATGCATAAATCTCATAGTACAGTCCATTAACACAGGGTGTGGACTGAGCACCAGCTACAGCGACTTATAGACAACAAAGATGCTAATAAATCAATGAAATATTAACATATCATTCTGCAAAATAATAAGCTGCACCTTGAGTATGAAAAGTTTGGTGAGGATTGGCAAAGTGTTTGTTTGAGATATTAAATGGAAATTGTCAAGCTCATTGTTCATTTTCTGAACCACTTAATCCTAATTAGGGTCGCACAGAGGCCGGCACCCATCTCACCCAATGCTGGGCGAGGGCAGAGTACACCCTGGACAGCTTGCCAGGCCATCGCAGGGCAGAAACACGCTGACTGCAATGCAGGCTACTCTTTATGAAAGTCAGCAATGGTTCTTTTACATACAGACAGTGAAAGACATGGCCGGCCTTTGATAACCCAGTTAGCAGCACTGGGGAGAAAGCAGTGACAACCCGATGACAGTGGGGCTTGAACCACTGACCTTGGGATCAGTAATCCATTACCCTACCACCAGGCCACCACTGCCCTGAATTTTTTTTAGGTGTGAAAGCAAAGAAAAAAAAAAGAAAAAAAAAAAAGGAAAAAAAAAAAAAGAAAAAACGCATAAACACATCGCCTGGGATGGCTAATTAGAGCGAACATCTGCCCTTATTATGTCTTGCATCAGGGAAAAGGTGAGAAGTCCCTAACACTATGTTTGCTTACCTTAAAATTATAAAAAGCCTATAGTAGGCAGGCAGGGAAAAGACAAACACAATCACAAGCTAAGAGCATACATTACTTTACTTATTGATAGTTGCTTAACTAATAATAATTATTTTTATAATTTTTTTTAAATGTTTATTTCTTAAAAAAATAAATAAATACATATACAGGTAGAATTATACATGTAAGCTTTAATAGAAAGCTGAGAAGATTGTATGCTTATGAGAAATCTATGTGCTTCACATGTAAACCACTGTGCTGGTCCAGTAAGAGGGTATAGTTTTCCTGTTATGTTGAATTTTGGGGTGTTGGTCTGCCTTTGCATCTGTTTTTTTTTTTAGAATTTGTTATTAATTAATGATATTTAATTATTACATAGCTACAATTATTGGTAATACATAAGTGAAAGTAAAATAATAAAGAATAGATACCATAAAACTAATCATCTTGATGTATGTTTTGATTATGCTACATTATCAAGTCGGTTACACAACCAAACCAAATTTCCAAACATATGTTCTCGAGTACTAAGAAACACCTGTAGATTTTTTTTCTCCATTCACAAACTGGGGGAAAATCACCCAGGTTACAATTTTCTTCTCTGCGGCACAACATGTAATTTAAAACACTTGAAGCATACAGTAAACTCTGACTGGCAGCACCAACGTACCATACTTAGCACCATCAAAGTACATAATAAGAAATAACAACAGTGTTTGAGTACATGGTAAACTTTCGAATCAGAGTCTTTGGATGTAACTCAACTTGGACATGAAGCCACTAGTACTCCATCTTAGCAGTATACGGAACAGATGAGTAAATCAGTATTTTGCTTGATTTTTTTTTTTTAGCTGTGTCAAAGCAGCAATGAGCCTTTATTGTGTGTATGCTGTGGTCAGAGATGGGCTTTGTTACTGCTTTATCTCACACAAGACTTGCATTTTCTCTGAAAGGATATGCATGCCAAATGATATGTACTCGACTATTCCACGTATATGAGCTGTCCCTAATAAGTTTTAATATCTGACATTGCTACTAATGTTCTTGATAACCCCTCGCACACTTCCACTTGAGTCAGAATATAACTCTTGCAGACATATGAAGACATGTGGCTTCCGATCACTGAATAACTGATAAAAGGTTCATAAAACAGCAACTCATCTCTAATCACCAGGGGAATATTTCCATTTTAGAGGAGTAGAACTGTCTAGGGCTATTGTACTCATAAAATTATCTCAGTACTGAAGTATATTCAAACATTAAACATCTGTTTTATCCATTGAACCTTGTCTTAGTGGAACATAAATCAGTTTCTCTAGACAATCACCATAACATTTCCTTAAACCTTAACTCGAATAAAGGAGAATACATTAGTCCTGTCAGACCATAATGGCCTCATGAGCACGCTAATGGACTGTTTCCAACACAAGGATTCTCTCAGACCCCACTAATTATGAAACAGTGACGCATCCAGCGCTGTTAACCTGACAAAACGGGGCAGTGGGATTTCTATCAGGTATGAAGGACTGCAAGGACAGTCTAATTGTATGTGCATGTGCCAGAAACGTACTGTAATATTCATGTGGCTGCAGTATCAATGAGGCACTTGTGAAATATGGAGTCCATTTCACAGCATTAAGATCCTATTTTCAGCACATGCCTTTTTTTTTCTTGCTAATTAGAGCCGGAGATGCGTTTTCTCGCTTTGCCTGCCACCTTTTTTCCGTTTCCACTCCAGTGTGGCTCATGGACGGCTAGATCAAGACCAAGGCTAGGGAGCTAATTGCCTTAAAATCATTTCAGGAGTCCAACAAAACACAGCTATGGACTGCAGCTGCATTGCTTTGGTGCACTAATAAAATGTTAATTAAACCTTCAGTCCACCATAACTACACTTCACCTTTAAATATAACCATTAACTCCCTTCAGAAATATTACATATTATAATATTATCTATGTAAAATAAGATGTGTAATCAAAAGTCATTTTAAAAATGCACATTTTAGTCTTACCATTCATGCAAGTTTCCTATACACGCAATATTCCAATTCATATGTTATACAGGAAGTTGCATTATGTGAATTCCATCAAGATCATGAGGAAAAAGAAGTTAAAAAAAAGGGAAACTTCTTTATTTTCTATGAAATTGTTCACTGTAACATTTAAAAATGACAAGATTTCAAAAGTTTAACCTCCATCCATCCATTCATCCACTTACCAAACTACTTACCTGTACTAGATATTTGAGGCTAGAGCCTATCTCGGCCTACTCTGGGCACCCTAAACAGGGCCATGACACGCACACACACACAAAAAAAATCCACATTCTTACCCATACTTGGTGCAATTTGGAACAGTCAATTAGCCTAACATCCATGTCTTTGGGCTGTAATTACCCAAATTAAAGACTAAAAAATATATATATTTAAAACAAAATGACTTTCACATACTTATACCACCATCATCATCGCTGATGCTACTAAAACACATTTTGTTTATGGCATTAGTAATTCCATGCTTAAGCAAATGCAGCTATTGCAAGTCTATAAATGAGCTGAATGATATAACCCAAAATAATATTTTCCTACATTTTCTGAACTTTAGGAATCAGCAGGCCTGGTACCAGTTCAGGCTCACTGAACACTTATCATAAACATGAGCTGCTCACAACACAGGGATTGCGTTCAGAAGCTCTGGTGCTGTGCTTGTGTATTGTGGTTTTTGCTCTTTGATCCAGCACTACCCCCATATTTGCTTCACTTTTTTTTCTGGTGTTCTGGTGTTGTTTTCCACATTTTTCCCCTGCTGCTTTCTCCAGATTTTGGGTAATAACAAAAGTGCTGTTTTTTTTTCCCATCTGTCACTTTAATCCATCTCCCAGTTTAATATTAATATAATTATTATTATTATAATTTTCAATATCCTATACCCCACCCATGATGCACTGGCCACTTTCATGGTTTCCGTTACAATGTCTGTTTTTACCTGAGAAGATTACAAGCCCCCTGCATAATCTGGTCTCCTGGAAAAGAATCCATTCACACCTAGATGCAATTAGGAATAGCCAATTAGCCAAATGTGCATGTCTTTTTTTTTTACTGTGGGAGGAAACTGGAGCTCATGGAAAACTGTATGGAAAACTCATGCAGCAGATGAAAAACATGCAAACTTCAGAGAGAAACGCCCTCGCTGACCACTTGTACTTGCTTGCAAGTATTATTTTTATTTGTAAAACCCTTTTTTTATAGACATCTTTTAAATGTTTGCTTTGTATTTGCAAAGTGTAATGTGCATATTTGCAGATCATGATGCATTTACAAATCCCATTCTCTTTGTTCACTAGCCGAGGGGTATTTGTAAAACGTATTTAAATCAGTATAAACTTTGTGATGTTATGGCAGCCATGAGATATGCTCAAAGGTCATTGAGTCACAGAAAGATAATATTTGCGAACATCTCAAAAATCGATTTCAACAAGAAAGGAAACGGGAAACAAAGGAAAAAATATCACCCTGAATAGGTAGAGTGAACCACTGAAGTAGAGTATCCTACACGAACATACTGAGTTTAAAGCAGGATCAAAACGTCTGCAAGGGAAAAGATCATTGCGTGGGTGCTGATGCATAATTAAATATAGGGATAATTAATTTAATTTATGCTAAAATTTATGCAGATCTCTAAACCACTCCAGCGGTTGCTCAAGACTACAGAAAAAAAAGTGCACTTGGCAACACTCAATAATACTCAAAGCAACATGCCTGCCTTTAATGTACACCTGGTTTTGCAAGGCAGAGTAAATTACATGCAAACCTGCCTGCTACTAGATACCCAAACTTCAGTAAATCAAACAATGTGTAATCAGGGCTTAAACTGTGAGTTTAGCCCCGCAAGACAGTCTCATACATAATATGAAGGGTTTTGAGGCAGAATACAGCCCAACTGTGGCCCACAGTCATTAATGAAAAAAAAGCAGTACATCTGCCCAAGAGTGTTTAAACTATCATCTGCAGAGCTGAAATCCTGAAATTATATCCACATTACTGAAACAATGAGTAACAGTTTGAACAGAAGAAATCCATCTTTGTTGCTGTTGTTTTCCCCAATACATACCCACTTGTGGTGAATAGTATTTGCCAGTCTAGCATGTTAATTAGTTCATTTAATATTTATTACAATGTCATAACTGTTCACCTCAGTACAGTTAGATCCTCATCCAACTTCAGGCACATATTAAAATCAAACAACTTCTACTAGAAACGAATCTTAATCAGAATTCCGTGCTTAAGAAATGTATCTATTTTAATATGTGCCGACCTTTCAGGAATTTCAGTCATGTGTGTATTTACTAGCATTATCCCTTGATATTTTTGGAAACACACAATCTACACATTATCATTTCCTGAAGTATTTTCTGCTTGCTTAAACCTAGAGATTAACAAATGGTTTATACAGATCATTGTAAATATGAAATTACTGAGTGGAACCAACTGAGTGAAAGATACCTCTGCCATAAAGCATGGATAATGTAGCAAATAGGCCCTGTATTGGTTTTATTTACCTCCTATGCTTGTCTTGCAGTATGTTTTATAGTTCATAGATGTGACCAAGTTTGAGGGGAAAAAAACAAGTTTGAGTGATGAAAATTTCAGCAAAAAAAAAAAATAAATAAAAAAATCCTTATCATGCACCCATAGTTAAAATTGTAGTCAGAAAGATTTTTGCGATGTAAAAAATTGGGAATTTTTTCCTTCCATTAAATGCGACCTATAACCTGTACAATTTAACAGAAAAAAAAATAATAACAAAAATAAAAAGTTAAATTAATGTGAGTTGGAAGTAGAACATAGCAGTTTTTAACTACAAGCCCAAATATGCAACATCTATTGAAACCTTTTTTTGGTTTGGATGACAGTAGCTGTCTGTTTTTTTTTCTCACACATTGTCCCTCCTAAACAACTATGATAAATAGACTCAAATCAGCACTTTGAGTCCTACCATTTATACACAGGAGAAAAAGCATTGAACACAAAGAGAAAATATAATTCACAATTGACTTGCTGTTTGAGCGGCCTGTGCGCACATGAGTTGATTGATTTATGTTAATAACGAAAGCAAACCCCTCAAAAAAGAGGCTCACACCCTTAGTTTCAAAAAAAAAAAAAAAAAAAAAACATACACAATCTAACTCAGGTTGGCAGACAGACCTGCAGGTTAAAAAAATGTTTATGGTGCAAACTCCAAAATAAAAAGAAAAAGCTTGACAGAGCATGAACTCATTAAACATGCCAGGTGATAGAAATTAAAGAGGAAATCATCTAGTGAAAGGAAAGGGGTGAAAAGCAAACCTAGGCTCAAATAATTATCAATAGAGACATCTATCGGGATCTCAGTTTTTAGGCAGTGCCTAAACCTACATTTTTGTTTTCTTATATCACAGGTACATCATATGAGGATCTTTATTGTAGAAGCCTGTGTGGACATCATGTGTTATCACACAGTGTGGTAAAGAACTGGGCCATGATTCCATGTAAATGATGTCAAACACTATTCACTGACCAACAATAGAGTGGCACCTTGGCGTAGTGCATAGCAAGTCCACCTCACAGCAGGAAGGTCCCGGGTTAGAGTCAAAGGCTCAGACCTTTCTGTGAGAAGTTTGCATGTTCTCCACATGCTTGTGTGGGTTTTCTCCAGGTACCCCGGGTTCCTCCCACAGGCTAATTAGTTGTTCCAATTTGCCATTAGATGTGAATGTGAGTGTGAATGGCTGTGTGTGTATATTGGTCCTGCAATGGTCTGGCAAGCAGTTCAGGGTGTACGCCACCTTTGCCCAATGTCGGCTGAGATAGGCACCAGTCTCCCCCTGACCCTAGTAGGATTAAGCGGTTCAGCAAAAGAGTGAGTGAGTAAGTGAGTGAGTATGACTAACAATAATCTTAGAAGCCAGATGGAATTATACAATTTAAATTCAGCATTAATTTTAGATGCACTAATTCTAGATGCACTCCTAGCGTATTTTGTCATATTTTGTTGTACATTTTCTGAAGTATGTATATTTAGTGCTCAAATCACTTCACACATCAGCTTTTAGTAAATGAATGGTTATTAATTCTTTCTGATTTCAAAGCCTTATCTGCTTCCCACTTTTTCCTGCTTTTAATTCATGGCCATTACTATACACAAGGCAATGTTTTTAATGAAAATGACACATTTTAATGAGAATGACACATTCACAAAGGTCATAACTAATAAAAATGCCAGCAAGGATGTCTTTGTCTCTTTCATCATAAAACACCAGATGAAAGTAAGTCTGATTCTAAACAGATTTATGCCTTTCCTTCTCCTGATTATCATCTCAAAACAGAGGACACAGCTCATCTGAATCTTTAAGGTCATAATATTATTTATCATTCTCAGGATCAGCATTAATTCATTTGCTGTAGGAATGTTCAAGATATACTGTGTGATCACAACGCAGTTTATCTTTAATGAATAGATGAATTTATCAACACAAAAGTAGCAGTCCCCAACCAGGCTGGTACCGAGCTACGGCATATTTAGCACTGTGCTGCAGTGATGGAATAAATATTTAGTAGTTTGAGTATCTAAAAAAAAGACAAGAAATAATGTGATATCATCATCATTATTATTATTATTATTATTATTATTATTATTATTATTATTATTATTATTATTATTATTTTTATTATTATTATTATTATTATTATTATTATAATACACTATTTGTGAAGAGATACATACTGAGCTTGGTGCAGTCTTTTGGGCAGCTTTTGGGTTTTATGTTGAAACCCCACAGTCCACTGTGGTCTATGTGACGTTTACATGTTCTTCCTGTGCTTGTGTGGGTTTCGTCTTGGTTCTTTAGTTTCCTTCCACAGTCTTTTATAATTACATCAACTGGATACTCTATAATGCCCCTGATGGATAAACATGTATAATGGATGTATGGACATACAAAATAGACATAAATGCAATGGGAACTAAACACCCCTTTGCTGTGTGGTCATTAATATTTATTTAGCATGTTTACTCAATCCTCAAATACCATCAAATCTCAAACATGCCTTGAAGACATTTTTTCTTTCTTTCTTTTTTTTTTATATTTAATTTTTTTAAACATGAACAAACAAGCACCATCTGTGCTACAGCAAACATATTCCACTTAATCTTAGGAGCAGGTGGGACAGCAGAGTCTGTAGACAATTTGAATGAAGTATAGTTTCCAAAATTTATAAGATTAAGGAATTATTAGGCAATGCAAAAGAGATGATGTGAATGAACAGAAGTGTCAGTATGTTGAATCAGTGGACAGCATCATCCTGACATACCATACACACTGCACTACACACACATTGGACTTCCACAATGGCATTTTACAATGACCGACAGCCAGCTTCCCTTTCAGTTAAACTGGCATGCCTTACTACTACAACCCGACCATGTGCTGTCAGCTCGTGTCACAGAAAAGAAAGTACAGGATGTCCTAGGTGTTGTCAGTAGGACAACAAGGGACATTACGCTTCAAGCTTTCCTTGTTATCATTATCTCAAAAAGAAAAAAAAAAAGAAGGAAAAGAATAAATTAGCTGGACATGTAGTTCAGGGTGTGACATTTTCAAATGCTTTTTTGCATGGTTAAAACAGATGGTCATGTGGTGACTTTAAAAACTGCACTTTGAGAAATAAATGAGGGACTCATCACATCTCACAATTTAACATTTCTAAGGGCATTTGCCCACTTGCACTTTCATTCCCATTCCCAACTCCATTTGCACAGAGAGTTCAGGTCATTTGGACCGGTGTGAAAGCTTGTGTAGTACACTCAAGCTCATTCAACATGGCGAGGTACAGGTTATTAACGAGAACTAGGATGCGAGCATATAGTGTGTGAAAGGCATCTGCTTCTTGGCAGTCCAGTAAGGTGATTGATATGTACTCCATTATGACATGTTACACATCACTTCCTGTTTCATGTCTTGCTACAGTGTGAAAAGGCATGTTGTTCAGTCAAGCAAAGAAAGTGGCTACAGGTAAAAAAAAAAGATTTATAAGGAACGCACTTTAACTGAACAGCTTTATTAAAACTGTTGATTAGTATTCAGTACAAGACTGCATGATAATATAAATATTTAGGCATTGTTTACCACATTCTTTGGGTGCTCCAGTTTCTTTATTCTTAGCACATGAAGATTACGTCAACTGGCTACTCTAAATTGCCCATATATGTAAATGTAAGTGTGAATGGTTGTTTGTTTCTGTGTTAGTACTGCAGTAGAGTAGTGATCTGTTCAAGGTGTATCCCATTTCTCACCAAAGGTCAGCTTGGATTGGCTCTCACAACCTCGCAACTCTAACAGCAAAGGCGGTTTGGATAATGAATGAATAATTACAGTGACATCAATAACCCCAAAGTTGATTATTTTACAATAACTCGGTTGCCTGAAGTGTTTAAATGTTTTAATACCACATCAAATTTCAAATAATGAAACATTTTTATTACTCTGACCGTAGACAGTTGAGGTATTATTTTTACTTATGTGTACGGTTTTGTTAATGGAACAAAAAATGGCTCCGAAACGGGACAAACCCGGAAATTATATTTTATCAGTATCTACACGTGTTATTTCAATGATTAATTCATAAAAGATTTACAATAAAATAAAACATGAAGTGAATTGTGCCTTTCATTTTTGTGTCTGCTCATTGAGACATTAAAGTAGGTATGTCTTGGAAATTGAGAGATTTTCAAAGACTTGTTGTTGAGTTTCGTAAACATGAAAATAGTCTCTCATTTTAAACATTACTTACATAAGGACATAAGATTTTGTGGTAAATTTTGAAATATAAATATTGTATATATGTAGACAAAGTTGGCATCTGTGAAACTCACAAATATTTGTCATTTATCTGGTGCAAAGCATAAAACCATAACAATATCACTTCCATATATTTATTACAATATAACTAACATTAATATTCAGGCAATACAAGCAGAGTTTAATAGAGTATCACAAATGTTAGACAACTTTTTCAATTCTGATTATGTTCTGTTTTTGTAAGTTTCGGTGCCCGTACAAAAAAAAAACCCTCTAAATCTATCACTTTGGACATGGGATTTAGGATTTTGCACATACAACAGAATACTTTTAGCAGACTAAACAAATTTCAATCTGTTCCACATTCATAAATACATAAACATGAGATTTACTTTACAGTATGAGTTACTGTCAGAACTACTGCCTTCAGAAACTAAACACCGTCTGACCAATTTTACATTCTTAAATAAATAGATAGATAGATAGATAGATAGATAGATAGATAGATAGATAGATAGATAGATAAATAAAACACATAATATATATATAAAATTGCACAACTGACTTTGCATTTGATACGTAACTCATGCTCTTTTCAAATTAATCTGACATACATACTCAAAATCAGGTATTCACTCTATAAAAATTAACTTTGCTTTAATGTATTTTACATAAATAACAAATCACTCACCACCCTATTCCAAATCATTCTAATCACAGCGAGACTCTGGAAGCACAGCTTTACTGGTCCTTACGCTGCATTAAAATGTTTTTTTTTTCTACATACTGATTTTCTACAGGGTCAGAGCACGGAGTCAGCTTTGTCGATGCCTATTGAGTGGTTAGGAGTTAAAAGTTTTGTTCAAATGGTTGAACTGTGGTCAAACTAACACTTGTGCCCCTGTGGCAGCAGAGTCACTAACATAAACTTCTGCCAGTCCTCAGACCTGATCTTGTGATCTTCAGGTAAAAGAGGGCCCAATTATGTCTGACTTTCACTGAAGTGTTCTGCCAAAGGGCACAGTCTAGCAAAAAAAAGACTATATTTCTTTTTCTTTATGACAGAGTGGTGTAATGCTGCCTGGTGTGGCGTTGCTGTTACCACCACAGAGTTGATAGTTGACTTAAAACATTATTATATCTATTTATCATTGGCCTTAGATTTTTGCCGAACATCCATCAAGT